>PVHP010015685.1:0-37064 GCA_004024765.1 Zapus hudsonius | reverse complement strand
TTTTTTGTGTTAATGTATATTATCCCGTGGTACTTTGGGTCATGAAATGCATTATAAGAAATCTGAAATTCTACCAGTGTCAAAATTTTTGTAAACTTGGGGTCCAGTTTAAGCATAGATCCACTGACATTTGTGTCAGCATATGGTCCTTAGGTGAGAGCAGGATGGGGAGGAAGGAAGAGAGTTTATATCCAAATGCAGAAAAATTGTTCTATGAAAGAGGTGACTGGTTTCCTTTTCCCGGCCTTTCTAGAAGATCAGTTAATCTGACTCCTATGCCCTCCACACATGTGGGATTTAGTGTTTCATTTGACTTTTATATCTTCCTGTACAAATTCAGATATTACAAGTTGGAGAAGTGAGATATAACTCCCTTATCTTTGTTGATTTTAATTCTTGTTTCAAATACATATAGCTAAGCATGCTATCTTTTCTAACATTCATTTAAAAATATGTGGGAGAAAGAAATATGAAGATCTAAATTTCCTATTTTAGAAGTAATATTTTTACTTTATATTCTTAAATTTAACACATTTTGATGTTGGACCATTGTATGTATGTATTGATATAAAATATACATTTTCTAAAAGCAGTCCCTTCCCCACTATGGTGTATCTCTAAAGGGACCCATGTGAGTGTTGGTGTGCAAGTGATTTTATTATTCTTAACTGATTTTTTCAGTTATTTCCATGTTGTAAAAAAGATCACATGCTCATCATACATATAACTGCGCAAGCTCATATGGCAAATTCTCATTACACACATGAAGACAGGCAAAGTTAAGAATGTCAGCCAGTAGCACACACTGTTAATGATAAAGCCACTCTAGTCCAAACCAGGGGTCAAACACAATCTCATCATCATATTCAGTGCAACAGGAAAGTAGAAGTGGTAATAAATAAAATGCTGAAGTAAATACATAATTGATTCATTTGCATTTTATGTCCAATAGACTGTTATGCATAATCAGTTGAAAAAGAATTGATCCTAGTGATTTGAACTATTAGAAGTACTAAGAATAAATACACCACATGGATCTAACCATTAGAAATCCTCACTGATTCAAGTTGCATACACATGTATACACACACAGACACACGCACATACAACTTTGCAGTTTATATGCAAAAGTGTTTGCTATCCAAAACATTTTTATGCTTTTATCAGCTGGAGCTTAAATTATAAATAATCATTAATTTATCCTAGATGCTTTCAATTGTTTATTGCTTCGTTAGGCATTTGTTAACCCTCTATGGCAGGCTCCAGGTAATAAGTAAATATGCTATTACTATTTTTTAGCTTTTTTTTGTTTCACCACTGAATTGAGAAAGGAAGATATTGAATGAATGTCTTTGATCAAAATGCAGGAGATGTGTGCCCAACATCAGAGTGTACTGATGTATCCAGCAGGGAACCTTTGAAGTCAGCTTGCATCCTCAAGCAGGCTTTTATACTCAGCCTCAGGCAAAAACCCAAGATTCCAAACAGACAGGTCAAATCTCTTCGCAGACAGTGCCTGGCCTAACATGTCCATCCTGGGAAATGTCTAAGAAGAGAGCAATTTAGGAAAGTCTCCCTACTGTGTTAACTTATGGAAATATTATGTGGCTGCTTTTGAAGTTAATTGCTTTGTCTTGTGTATATTTATCACTACAGATTCTTGAAGCCCTGGCAAAAAGTGATGATCATTTTGTACAAAACTGTACCAACCTTAATTCTTTAAATGAAGTAATTCCTACTGAACTTCAGAATAAATTCAGTGCCATTTGCACTGAAAGAATTGAGCATATATGTCAAAGAATATCCAGTTATAAAAAGGTAAAGATTCTGTAAATTTTATAGGTAATTATTATTAAGTTAATACTTAACTATTAAAGTTAAATCACTTCTTGATATCTTCTTTAAGTCTTTGTTGTGAAATAATTTATTGAAATGATGTAAAATTTTCTATAACTTTTCTAGTCCACTTTCTGTTGCTGTAACAAAATCTTTGAGATTAGTGATGCTATAAAGAATAGAATTTAATGGAAAGCCCAAGATTGAAATGATAGAACCTTATGAAGGTATTATGGTCAGCTCTACATTGCTGGGATAAACATCTAAACCAGGTACAGTTTATGGGGGGAAGGGATTTACTTCAAGTTTACAGATCTGAGGGGACATTCCATAGATGGTGGAAGAAGTTGCTTCCATACATCCAAGCAATGAGAAACCATCACTAGCCAGCTAACACCTAAAGTAACAAGCACAAATTAACAGCAAGGAGCAGGGAACCTGCCAGAACTCAGACTGCTTGGTTACACCTTTGAGCTGTGTTGTAGTCAGCCAGATGCTGCTGGCCTGAACTTCCAAACCAGGCACAGTTATGAGAGGAAGGGATGTATTAAAGTTACAGATCTAGGAGAAATTCCACAATGGTGAAATAGGTTGGCCCCCTTCCACAGGTCCAAACAGAGAGAGAGAGAGAAAAGCCATTACCAACATCACACACACAGAGAGAGAGAGAGAGAGAGAGAGAGAGAGAGAGAGAGAGAGAGAGAGAGAGAGAGAGAGAGAGAGAGAGAGAGACCAGCAAACAGCAGGTGGGAAAGAAGAGAGAGAATTCCTTCACCTCCAGTTTCCATATATTCTGTCCCCTACAGAGAGGGCCACCACTCTGGGGGAAGGGCTTACTCTGGAGGAAAGACCTCCTCCTTAGTTAATCTTTTATACATATTTAGGTGCCCATGGTTATGTATATATGTGGAGACCAGATAACAATCTCAGTTGTTTTCGTAATCATCACACATTGCTGGGATGAACCAGGCACAGTCTATGGGAGGAAAGAATTATTAAAGCCACAGATGCAGGGGAAGTTTCATAATAGTGAAAGAGGCTGGCCCCCTTTCATAGGTCCAAGCAGAGAGAGAAACCCATCACCAGCACATACAGAACAGCAAGCAGGCAGGGGGCTAAGGGAAGAAATCTCTTTCCCCTTTAGATAGCCTGAGGGTGGGGTCTTGCAACCTTATCACAGACAGCTGCTTCCTGAAACTCTGGAATTTCCTTCCTGCACTGCCTTCTCAGGAAGGGGTGTTCATTTCTAGCTCCCCAGAGTTTCCTTACATTCTGCCCCCTACTGAAAGGGTGCCTTCCTGTAAACAACCTCAGAGACCCACCCAAGATTACTAAAAAAAGGTCAAATTGATAACAAAACCTAACCATCACAGTTTTCATCTTCAGAATCAGTCTGCCTCCTTTAAGACAAAAAATTCTCTCATTGACTTTGAGCTCACCAATTAGTCTAGATAGCTTCTCCTGTCTCTGCCCTACCCCAAGAACTGGGAATACAGGTGCTTCCTACCATGCCAGCATTTTATATGGGTATCAAGCAGAGAATGGTTGAATGTCCCAACACTGCACATCCATTTATATGATGGCACTTCCCGGAGTTTTGTAGCACACAACAGTTTGTGATATCAGGCATTGCATGTGAAGTTCACAGTTGACCCATTGTCTGTACTTATGAAATATAATTGAGATACACACTTCCTGCGTCATTGATGAAGTGACTGAAGTTCAGATCAAGTAATTTGCCCAGTGGCACCTGTCTGGCCACAGTACTAGGATTTGATGCTTTCTCTCTTTTTCTAACACTGATTCTTATTTATTTCCCTGCATTTGTCATTGTGTTATATAGTTTATGTGCTGTAACTCCAAGAGCAGTAGGATTCCAGTAAAGGAAAATTCAGTGTGGATTGAATAGTCAGGGATCAGATGATATGGCAGAGTGACAGGGAGAGGAAATGTCACTTGTGTAGTGTAAGGAAGGTGTGCTTTGATTGTAATTAAAAAAGAAATTGGATTATTATGTGTAGGAGACATTAGTGATCCAGAGGAGAGGTGATGGAGGTAGCAGTTACCCTGTCCTGATCAGTAGTCCTTAAACACATGTCTTGAAACATCACACTGTATCCCATAAATTGGACAGCTATGTCTCATTTTTAAAAAAGAAAAAGTAAAAAAAAAATCCAGGGATTGTTTGAAGTGGCATATGAAGGGGAAGGGTCATAGTGGGGAGGTTAATAGTGTTTTCTACTTGTTAGCTGAAAGTTGTTGATAACTTAGGTGTGGAAATGTTGGAGATCGAGAAAAAATGATCAATTGTCACTTGTGTAGGAGCAAAATATACACAGCAATATGATGACTTGGTTGTGGATTGGCTGTCATTTCCTGGTTTCTATTTTTAAAAATCAGGTTTGTGATAACTAAGGCATGTAGGTGCTGCACAGAATTGCAAGCAGATCCTACAGGAATTCTGAAATGTTGGAGATTCTCAAAAACCTCCTTCTGGTGATTGATCTGTTTGTTCATAAAAATCCTGTCCTGGAACTTTTTAAGGCAGAGACGGTCAGGCTAACGGACAATGATTTTACATGATCAAAACGATACTGATGAATTACAGAGGCATGTCAATGAGTGATAGAAATCATGATGAATTACAGACAGCACTTTGATGTGCATGGTTGGTTGAGCCTCACAATCATGGTGTGTTCTAACTCTGATCCTACTTCTGCCTTCAGGAGAGGAAATTTTGCCTCTGATCATTTAGTGAGGAAGTTGTAAGCCAGGTGCCAGTCCTATGCTATCATTCATTTTTATTTCTAATTTAGAAGGAAAGAATGAAACATCTAGTCAGCGAGGGCCTAAGTGCTTGAAAACGCTCCTTGCCAGATATCAACGTATTTCAAAGAACTGGCTTTCTTTCTCATTAGTTAGAGATGCCAAGTTAGCATGAAAATATTTCAAGGATCTTTTCATTTTGAATGAGATATAAACACCTAACACAATAACCCTAGTAGGTTATAGAAGATTAGTTCCATTTATGTATCCAATGAATGTCAACAGAAACCATAGCCTTTGTGAATATACACTTTTTAATTTCCATGTATCTATTTTTAAACTGTTGTTAGCAATATGCTTTTTTCTTCAAATGAAAGTTTTCAACACTCCTTTTTGTGAAGTAAAATGTCTCCACAGAAACTAAAATCAGGCTGGCTTAACCTCCTTTTGACTTTAAGACTTTTAGGTTTTAAAAAGCAGGAAGCAATGGATACTGTGAGCTTTTACAGCTCAGCTCCTGAGATCATCTCCAATTTCTTAGTCATTTGCACAGGCCTTAGCTGTATTTCGGTCCATGCATGAGATAAGGTTGGATGGTACTCAAGAGATGAATGAATCCCAAGTACACATTCATTGTCTTTGAAACAGAGTGTGTTTTGATGCAGATATACAACTGCCCTGCGTGAGGGAACTCTCTCATCTTAACCTGTGACGAGAGAACCCTTGTTAGTTCTGTAGTCATTCTGCCTACTGGACATCCCTTGTAAGCATCCAGGAAGGTTCCAGTTTACACAAAAATATTACATTGGGAGAATGGTAAATCCTACGTTGAGCATTCCTAGCCCTTTTGCTTATCATTGCCATAGGCCCCTCAAACTGACACATGGATTTGGACTGTTGTATATAAAATTCTTCCCCATGTCTTCCTTTCTTAAGAGGGTACTTTAATACAAAACTCTTGCAGCTGTATGGTCAAAAATTAACACTTTAATGAAATAAGAGACCATCTGCACAGTAGTAATTTACCTTTGCATTACTTCAGGACTTTGGCAATGTGACTATAATCAATTTTAAATGTGTTTCCTGAGTCAGTAATTTGCAAATTAGCTCCTTGAAGTTTCACCTTGTAGCAGTTTACATTCTTGTTGCTGAGACAAAACACCAAACCCAAAGCAGCTGATGGAGGAAAGGGTTTATTTTAGGTTATAGTCTGCAGGGGAAGCTTCATTCATCCTGGTGGAAAAAACCTGTGCTATCTCTTACTCTTCTAAGATGGTTGTCTTAACCAGAGTTGTGATAATGTCACTGGACATTATGGACTGGGCGACATAAAGAATAGTGGCTGGAACGTCAAAGATTGGGTGACCACATCTGCTATGGTGAAGGGCATCATATTGTGAGATGACACATATGTGTAAAAGGGGCCAAAGGGAACTTTCATGTTTTTAAAGATACTCCCTAATAACCCATGAGTGACAGAATAATCATGATGACTTATAGACTTATAAATCCATGAATACAAGAATCATCTGGAAGAGCTTATGATAGGAATTAGGAAGGAAAGAACACAGAGAGAGAAAGACAGATAGGCTGCAGTCTCTTCCCAAAGGCACCCTGCAATAACCTGAAGACTCCTCACTAGGCCCCACCTCTCAAAGCTCCTACCACTTTGCTACAGCACCACCATGGAATCGCCAGCTTTAGTCACTCACAGAGGACATCCAGATAGATCTTAGCATCAAGTTCCAACAACAGAACTTGGGAGACAGCACAAAACATCAGACACCGCAGTATGGTAGCCATTACTATTTTTCTGAAGTTATTCTTTCTCAAGAGAAGCTTCCTACAAAAGTTTTACATTTGAGGGCTGGAGTGATGGCTCAGCAGTTAAGGCACTTGCCTCCAGTGCCTAAGGCCCCGGGTTCAATTCCCCAGGTCCCACATAAGCCAGATTCACAAGGTGGTGGCCCTGGTGTCCTCTCTCTCTCTCTCTCTCTGCTTGAAAATGAATAAATAAAATATTTAAAAATAAAAAAATAAAAAAAGTTTTACATTTGAACCCATCCAGGCACATTCAGAATTGAGAATGAGGATGTTGTGTTCACAAAAATTTGTGCTGCGATATGGATCATAAAATGTCAATACAACTTGATTATCTTACCTTGTTCATTGCCTTCTTAGCACCTGTCAATATTCCTAATTACTTGCCTTATGTATCTTGTATGTACTTGATATACATACATACACACAAATATATGTATATTGCATACATTTATATTTATGGCACATATAATTATGACAGCATGCTTGTTTTGCATAACTATACTACTGCATCACTTTTACCCAGAACATGTACTCAGTGTGTACTCGATGACCCAAGGGCTGTAGTGCCAGCATTAGCTGAGGATTTTGAAGAGCTCCCTCCATCTCTTTTCAAACAAATGGCCAAAAGGGAAGAAGGCAAGAGAAGCATAACCTCCTCTTGTGGTGACTGCTGTGACATAATAAAATAGATTTCTAAGGCTTGACAAGTGTCATGGAGCCTCAGCTGAGACTTTAATCCTGGTGTGATAATAAAAAAGAATTATGAATGAAATTCTGCATTAAGCCTCCCCTAAATTCTGGATTCATTCTGAGCTACAGATTCCTAATTAGTAAAGTGAGGAGGATAGATTAGGAATTCTCTAAATTCTCTTTTTTCAGTGTTTGATCAATATATATACACACATATATATATTTTGATTTTTCAAGGTAGGGTCTCATTCTAGCCCAGGCTGAGCTGTAACTTATTCTGTTGTCTCGGGGTGGCCTTGAACTCATAGCAGTCCTCCTACCTCTGCCTCCCAAATGCTGGGATTAAAGGGGTGTGTCACCATGCCAAGCTAATATTTTTCACTTTATATGATTACCAAATTTGTTAGTAATTTTTAATAATCCTGTATTCTAGTCTAATTCCATTTAGATTTCGACTGTTATTTATTGAGTTATGCTGTTTGAAACATGACTTAAACACACTTTAACATATATATTACATATTTTGTATATACATGTACAATTTGTTAATACATATTCTAATAGTTACCTACATTTGTTTAAAATTATTTTTAAATTTATCATTGTATATAACACAGAACAGTTAGAGAGTGAACAGTGATAATTTTAACGTACATTGTTTTCACTGTCAAAATTATTAGTAGCAAAGCAAAGAAGGAACATAGTTACAGGAGTTTTACATGTGCATAGTATGTGTGGTGGTGAGGGTGGTGTGTGGTTTATGCATTGCTGATATGATGCCCCATATATGTGTCTCTGGAGGCCAGAGTAGAACATCAGGTGTTCCTCCTCCATCATTCACCTGGCTGGGTTCCTGACCTTGTAGTCTCTTACTCATTTTCAAGCTGCTGTTATACACAAACCTCAGAGAACATCTGGTCTCTGGTCTCTGGTCTCCACAAGACATATGTGTGTCCGTGCCCAATTGTTTATGTGGGTGCTGGGGGAAGCAAATCCAGGTGTTCTCAGGCTTTCCTGCTTCAACAAGGGATGCTGAGCCATCTCCCCAGCCCTACAATTCAGGTTTTAAAGAAGAGAACAGAGAGGTTACACAATTCAGATTCCTTGCTTAACTAACTGTGACAGTCATAACTGCCATTGAGGTAGTCAGTGACTCTCAAATGTAAAGGAGACCACAGATCAGTTCAGCTTTATAAGATATCTATTTCTAGTGCAAAAAGCTGATATAGTTATTACCCCATTGAGTTCTCCACCTGTCAGCTGAGTTAGTAATAGGCAATTATTCATAATTATAGGGAGGGTCACAGTGTGCTGTTCTCTAGTTTGTAGCCAGGAAAATGCACTCTGCCCTAGGATTCATGAAAGGCTACTAGAATAATTTGCTAGAATCTGGAGATGCATAGGAAAATGTTTGTCAAAGAAGAAGAACAGTCCAGACGCATTTAAAAGCTGGTACAAGGACCCAGAGTGAATGGGCACTGTGTGAGAAGAAGCACATGCAAGCCAGAGGAGCTTGGGTAGCAGAAGAAAGAGAGCTTCTAGGGACATGGTAAGCTTGGTGAGGACCAGTCTGTGGGCAGATTTACAGACCATGGACGGAGCATATGGAGTTGGTTGAAAAGTCACTGCGAGATTTGGAGCAGTGGGATGGTCAGACTTTGGGAGTGATAAATCATTTCAGCATTACTTTATTCTCAATGACATAAAATCAGAGTGCATACCAGTCTTCCACCTGATTCTGACCCCAAAACTTCAGCAGAGCCTAGCAGGGGGTGTGGGAAGTGTAGGTGTTCATCCGGTCTGGATCATCGCTGCTGCACCTTGCTGTTTGGTCTGTTCACACCCATGCTTTGGGAAGCTTTCTGATATTGATTGATGTAATCTCATCTTCTTCCTCATGTGGCCACCTTGTAGCTGTACTATATGACTGGTTTTAAAGACCAGCTTCCCATCCTAGTGCCCCGTGAAGCCAGTTTCTCTGTGAGACTCTCCGGCTGCTGGGAACGTGTGGATTTGAGGGCTAGTGAATTGTGTTGCTCACTGGGGATCCTTTCTTTTAGCACTAAACTTACAACAGAGTTTCAAAGGAATCATATATACTTGTTGCCTTCATAGCCTTGCAACATAAAGATGTTTGTGGGCTGGAGGCATTGCTCAGTGGTTAAGGTGCTTGCCTGTAAAACCTAATTACCTGAGTTTGATTTCCCAGTACCTATGTAAAGCCAGATGTACAAAGGAGCACATGCATCTGGAATTTGTTTGCAGTGGCTGCAGATCCTGGCATGGCCATTCTCTCTCTCTCTCTCTCTCTCTCTCTCTCTCTCTCTGTGTGTGTGTGTCTCTCTCTGTGTGTGTGTCTCTGCTTGCAAATAAATAAATGAATATTTTAAAGTAGATATTTGGGTTTCAAAATAACCACTTAATTCCTAACAACTTATGATTTATTTTGCTCATTCCAGTTGACGTGATTAAATTCTCTTTTGATTTCATTATGGATGATGCAAGTGAAATGTTTGAATTATTATTGTGTGATTAACTGTTTTTCATTTCTTCTTTAATTTGTAGTTCTCTCGTGTGCTGAAGAATAGAGCGTGGCCCACCTTTAAACAAGCCAAATCTAAGATCTCCCCACTGCACAGCAGTGATTTCTGCCCGACTAACTGCCATGTCAATGTGATGGAAGTTTCTTATCCCAAAACATCAACTTCCCTGGGGAGTGCCTTTGGTGTTCAGCTGGACAGTAGGAAACATAATTCTCATGATAAAGAAAATAAATCTTCAGAGCATGGTATGTTGGCTTTTGAAATTTATCAACTCAAGAATAGTAATTTGGGCAATTTGTAGGTACTCCTGTAGCTTAAAATTTGGTAGATTTCTGGTGTCCAAGAAAGCCAACACTTTCAAAAAGAAAGAACTCTTGATTATAATTACTCAGATAATTACATGTATTTCCAGAGCAAACATAGAGTCAGGCACTTACATTGTTTTCTTGTAAGTAGGAGGGCTGATTTTGCCTTCCTTACATGCATGATTGGTACAGTTCATCTCTCTGGGAATACAGTTATCGGAAATGACTTTTATTGTGAGAAATACAGGTACAGGAGAAGGATGCATGAGGCCATCTGTACCAGTGCAATTGGACTTTGAGCCCTTAAGTTCAACCCCTCATAAGCTTTAACTCCTAAATTAAATTCAGTATTGGGTGGGCATTTTATTTTATATAAGCTGGGACCTCCAAAATTTACTGAACTAGATAGGTAGAAGTGAAGGGTAAGTAAATTACTATGGAATGGTTTTCACTCCTCAGGGAAACTGAGCCCAATGGTGTACATTCAACACACAATCACGACCATGGCTGCCCCTTCAGGACTGTCTTTGGGACAGCAAGATGGCCATGGCCTTCGGTATTTGTTGAGAGAAGAAGATTTAGAAACTCAAGACATCTATCAGAAACTTCTGGGCAAACTCCAGACTGCACTAAAAGAGGTGGAGATGTGTGTTTGTCAAATAGATGAGTAAGTATGTTATGCTTATAAAATTTCCCAATAAAATAGTTGTAGAAAATGTCGCTTTTGAAAAACTGCATCCTATCTTTCACTAGTTGGAGAAATTTTGGACTGATCACGTAGATCTTTATTCTAGTACCTTAAAAGACAAAACTTGAATATTCAGATAGAAATTTCAAGTAATCATTTAAGGACTAAAATGAAAAGGTCTTCCTTATCGAAGATTGCAAAGTCCCAGTGTAAAGATACTGTTTCAAAATATGCTTAAAGTCCCTCCTGATAGCACAAGCCTGTAATTTCTGCTACTCGGGAGTCTGAAACACGAGTCTCATAAAGTCAAGGACAACCTGGGCTACAAAAGGCCAGCCTTGGCAATTTAACAAGACCCTTTCTTAAAATAAAAAGTGTGGGAAAAGCTGGGAATACTCAGAGGCAGAACATCTGCCTAAAATGTTTGAATCCTTGTGTTAAGTCCCAAGGACAGAACAATAACAACAAAAGAGTTTAAAAGTGAACTAAGTGTATATGGAAATTTTCTTGTTATATTTTGTAGTTCTGGGCACAGTCTTTGAGTATATAGGTGAAATAGATATTTATGAAAGATGAAAAGTATAACCAACACTTTACATATTTTTTAAAGAGCTAAGGCAAAAGTATCCTGGCCAGTAATATGAAATTTTCCCCCAAGATAAGCTGGAGGCAGTTTATGAGCACTTCTGCAAGCATATAAACTCTTTTTTAAAAAAAATATTTTATTTTTGAGAAATTTATACATGTGTTTAATGTACTCCTTTTCTATTCACCCCATCATCCTCTCTTGTCTCCCCTCTTCCTCCCACTGAATCCCTCAACTAGTCCAGTTCTACTTTGATGTCTTTTTGTTTGTGACCCACTGAGGTTAATTAGGGGTATATGAGCAAGAGCTATTTTTCCATAGCATGGGTGATTTACCAGTGCTATACCACAAATGACTCTCCTTCCCCCTAACCACTGTCGGTAGCTCCTCAGGGAGAGGTGGGGCCTGAGAGCTCATCTCCCATACAAGACAAAGGTTCATGGGCCTGATCTTATGCAGTTGTTTTGCAGATTAACCCAAGCTGTTGTGAGTTTTTTAGTACAACTGTCTCGTCATGTCTGGATGACAGTATTCCATAGCACTTTTTTTGCAACCTCTGGCTTATATTCTTTGTAGCCCCCTTATCCACATTGTTTTCTGAGCCTTGAAGGGAGCTGTTGTAGTCATCCTTACCCTGCTAGGATGAGTCTCCAAACCTGGCAGTTATGAGAGGAAAGGATTTATTACAGCTACAGATCCAGGGGAAGTTCCATAATAGTAAAAGAAGCTGCCCCTCTTTCACAGGTCTAAGCAGAGAGAGAAACCCATTACCAACACCACACACACAACAGCAAACAGGCAGGGGGCTAAGGGAGAGAAATCTCTTTCCCATTTAGAAAGCTTGAGGGCAAGGTCTTGCAACCCTATCCTGGACTTAATGGCTTCCTGAGAGTCTGGAATTTCCTTACTGTACTACCCACACAGGAAAGGATGTTTTACTTCTAGATTCTTGGAGCTTCTTTATATCCTTCCCCCTACTGAGAGGCAGCCTTCCTGCAAACATCCTCAAAGACCCACCAATATTACTGAAAAGGTCAAGTTGACAACAAAACTTAACCATCACAGGAACAATCCAGATGTTTCTTTTAGGGCTGAGCACTCAATGGTCACTTATTCTTGGCACTTTCACCAGTTTAGAATGTCTCCAATAATAACCACCCACTGCAAAAAAAAGAATCTCCTCTGACCAAAGCTGACAGTAGCACTAATTTACAGTCATAAACATAAATATTTAGAATTTGATGGACATAATATGTTCATTTAGCAAAATAAAGTAGCCTCTGTAGGGCTTATGACCTCCCCAGACATAGGCTTTTGACTGGATTTACAGTACCTGGCATGCATTCCCTCCATGGTGCAGGTCTCAAAGCAGTTGGCTTCCCCCATAAACAGCCAAGCCACCGTTGTACCAGTGGGCACATCTTGCCTGGCCAGTCAGTTTTGTAGCTCATAGATTTCACTGCTGGGTAAGACTGCTCATGATTTTTCTTCCATAGCAGCCTGCATAGTACATTCCAGCACTGTGCAAACTAGTCATCAGGGAGGAAACTTCCAGCTAGGTTCCAGTCTGATTTCTTTGTGTCCTGCAAACAAAGCATGTGGTATCTTCAGAAAAGGTTCTCAGCATCTACTTTGTTGGTCACTCAAGAGCATTGCCAATAGCCTGTATTGTTTGGGGGGCCTTAGGAACCTCCCTAATCTACCTGTCACTGGAATTTTCATTTATTGATCTATGGTTTCCATGAGCAGCTTTATCCACTCACACAGGAAACTTCTGTTGAAACTCTTTAAAACAAATTAGATGTTTTAATTAGCTAACAAAGACATAAATTTTCATATGGCCTTTTTTACTTTCAAGGGAGGGTCTCACTCTATCCCAAGCTGACCTGGAATTCACTGTATAGTCTCAGACTGGCCTCACACTCACAGTGATCCTCCTACCTTGGTCTCCTGAGTGCTGGGACTAAAGGTGCGCACTACCATGCCCAGTCCTCATATGGATTTTTAATACAGAATTAGTTTTGGTTAACCTGTGCCCACCTCTTCCCCCTGCCCCAATTTTTATTGAAGAATTTTATGGCTAGAGCACTGTCTGAGCTCTGTGAGGTGATTATGTATCACGCCTAGTCAAAGCAGTCCCATGTACTGAAGAGACCATGGCTTTGAGGCAGCTTAGTTTCTCATCTCTAAAAGTGGATAAATAATGATGAGTTTCAAGTTTGTGTGCAAAAGTATAGAAATTAATAAAGAAAATGATTAGCATTTTGCCAGATCTGCTTGCTCATCTAAAGAACGTAAATTCTTAAATATATTTAGGCCTCATAGACTCTGAAAATGGCAAAAGGTATAAACACCGTTATCCAATATTTATTGCCTTCTCTTTATGAGGTTGTTGATTTAAATTGTTAACAGATGTGTTTTGTTTATATCACACATGGATAATTCTTTTTAGATAAAAATATTTAGAACTTGGGCTGGAGAAATAGCTCAGAGGTTGGGGCGTTTGCCTGCAAAGCCTGAGGGCCTATGTTTGATTCCCCAGTACCCACATAGGGCCAGATGCAGAAAGTGGCCTGTGCATCTGGAGTTCACTTGCAGCATCCTGGAGTGCCCATTATTTCTGTCTTTCCTCTCTCTATCCCTCTCTGCTTTTAAATAAATAAAAATATTTTCAAAAAATATTTAGAATTTATCCCATGTTTTATTGTAATTAGACATTTTACTGATGGTGTGATATAATCTCAAATTTTGTATATATTTAAAATTTGGAGATAAAAAGTTAAAATTTTTTAAGATGGACCATATTAAAAAATTTTTTTAAATATACTTTAACATTATTGTCAAGCATGCTCTCTTTCAAAATTTCATGAGATATTAAATTAGAATTGTTTTCCTATGTATTATGAACTAGATTTCAAAAATTACTTACAGAATTTTTAATATTAAACTACAGCTCCTGTATCTACAGATGAATTAAATAGGCTGAGGTTGCTAAGACAACAGGAGACTATTTTTAAGCCATGGCATCATACTTGAATTTTTTCAGAGCCCTTGTGACAGAGAAGTTCATACTTTAGTGCATTACATTTGCTTTAATTTAATAAATGGGATTTCATTACATGATATGCTCTATTATAGAAACTGGTTCTTTCCCCAGAGATATTTAGGAAGTGTATAGAGGAAGAATATTTATTATGGAGTGTTAAATCATAATCATACATCCAAGTTCTCAAAGGGATTTTAGAAGAACATCTGGACCAATCTCACACTTCTGTTTAGGTCTAGAGGTATTACTCCCAAGTCTCTTTGTTGAAGTCAGGGTTATTGATGAGCTTAGACACCAGGCCTTGGATGCATTGGCATCCAACTCTGCCTGGCATTCATCCAGAATTTGTTAACTTTTTGAATTTTTTTAGGGTTCATGTTATGTTGATACATTTTTCAAGAAAATTCTTGAGCCAAGGAGTTCCCTTTAGTTGACTTCAAAATGTTTATATTTAAAGAACTGATTGTAGAAAGAGTTCTGTGTTTGTTTAACTAAAACTACTTAACATGACTGATGATTTTTCATTAATATTTTCCCATTCTGTTAAGCTGTATGCTTCTTAGAAAAGAGGCATGAAATGAGCAAAGGATTGGAGAAACAAACTTGGTCTTCTCCATGTATACCATATAATTTAATTCTAAATATAAACATGTTCCACATAATTAAATATGCAATATGATCTCTTTAAAACAATATAGTTGTCCAAATGGCTGGCTTCTCCTTTGCCTTCCTGTTCAGAGACGCTATGGTGCAATCAAGCATAACCAATGATTTAAAAGTCTAGTTACCAGGCAGTTTTGTCACCATGTAATAGTTATTCTTGGTAATAAAGGATCCCAGATGCCAATTTGAAGAGAAATTGATTCATAATATCTCATTGATCAGCCTTTCCAGAAGACTTGATTCCTATAAAGGGCCTGGGATTGAGACAATTTTATTTAGTTGTCTGGATACCCCTGCCACTTGGGTGAATGACTGAAAATATAGTTTCTTCTAACACCCATGCATTTTGCTAAATCTGCCTACTTGGTTTCAGATCCACAGATGGAATTAAAGATGAATTTTCTATCCAGTAACAGGAGATAAGGGGATGCTATGGATTTGATGAAAGCTTTGTGATTTTGGTTTCATTTTGGGAAACAATACTTTTGCCATTTAATGGTTATTTTCTGGTTAATGACACTTAGATACTAGAATACATTAAAGGAAAAACAGTTAATAGTCCAAAATGTTTTATGAGAGTTTAAAATATATTTGTAATCTTGGAAAGATAAACGGGGAGCATCTGTAGGGTGAAGGTAGGAAATTTGAGAACAAGTTTCATTTTACAAGTGTCAAAGGACTGAATGATGAGAAGCCTGCATTGTAGGACAGTTGGTAACCCGAGGTTACAGATGGGAGTGCGGTTGAAGGAATTATCTTGAGCATTTTGCAGGTAAATGCACAAACAGGCACAGTTTCTTAAAGAACAGCATCTATTCCAAGTGCTCCTGTGAGACACAGGGTTACACTTTTATATACAGTAACTTATTTCACTCCTACAGTCCCTCTTTGGTTGGTATGACAAAACACTGAGGCTGTCACAAATGCCCTCTAATTTAAATGTATTTTCAGAATTGACTTTTGCCCTTCTGTCCAAATCTATTTTAACCCTGCATACACCAAGGGCTTTCCTTGCTAAATAATGCATTCCCCACTTTTTACTTCATCAAGCAAAGATCAGTATTAACCTTTGGTTTTTCTCCATTCTCTCCAACTTCCAGCAGGACCTCAGTCATGTCTATCACTGGAGGCTGACTAACCTCTCACTAGTGTCTTCCTAAGAGCTGTGCCTTTCTTCCATACATTCAGCATTCAACAGATGCAGGTCTGATGCTCTGCTTAAATCCATTAAACAGCATCACATTGTAGTTAAATTACATGTGCCCCTGTGACCCTTGGGAGACTGCTCCCAGGACCCTTTGAAATGCCAAGGTCTCAGGATGCTGAAGTCCCATATAAAAAAGTGGCATGGGATTTCCATGAAACTTCCATCCTTCTCTATACTTTAAATGTCTACATACTTATGCAACCTAGTACAATGTAAATTTTTTAGGGAATGACAATAAGAACTCTACACATACATGGCAGCTACATTTTTAATAGTCTTGATTCATGTTTGTTTGAATCCAGAGGGCCAACTACCATATCGCACGTGGTCTTCAAGCTCCTTATGGTCTGCCCTAATCTCAGTCAGTGAGCTTATTTTCACTTTTTCAGGACTTTTCTGTCCCTAAAAAAGGACAACCCAGTCCCATCTGAAGGAGGTCTGTCTACCTGGTGGGCTCTGCTTCTGTGGTGGTCTTTGTGGCTGGCCAGCAACCCAGACACTCCAGAGTCAAGCTAAGACAGGTCCTCTACTCAGATCAGGACTAGAGGCTCCTCCTCCCAAGACACTCAGGCATTTCTTCTTTAGACTCTAGTTTCTGAACATTGCTGTGTTCCTTTCCCCTTTGATGTTTTCAAAAACTCTAAAAGTCTGTTAGACTTAAAACTACAAATGTCTCTTTCTTGCTCACTGTCTATGTCCACCTTGGGCCACAGAGCAACTGCTCTACATATCCTCATTTACAACAGCAGACATGTGACCTCTAACTGGAACATGTCTGTTATTTAGGAGAAGAATGAGGTGGTCTTGGACTGGCATAGGATAGTCTACCAGAAGTGACCTATGTCACATCCAATCACCTTGCATTGGGTAAAGCAAGCCACATGTCCATGCCTATCATCAGAGAGTTGTGAGCACTCACTAATGATCACTCTGTCCAGTGTATAACATATATTAAATTATAGTAGGTTTGTCTTAATTTGCAAAGTACATGTATTTGTGTCTTTCCCTTATCCCATTGTTAAAATGGAGAAATAATGATGCCTGCTTCATAAAGTGGTTTTTAAGATGACATGTAGTTGTATCTATTCAGTACTTAGCTTACTGACTGGCATAAGAACTCAATAAATGTTAACTATAATGATGATATTTAAAAGCACAAACAGATGTTCAAAATCTTTATGACTCAGTGTTTCATTGGGAAGAGACTGGTCTGGAATAGGATGCTGTTAGGTCTTTTAAGTAATTAGATCATTCATTAATAGGTAAATATTTTAGGTAAGCAAAAGCAAATGAAATATTTTTACATGCACAAATAATTACTATATGCTTTATTGTTGCTTTCCAGAATCTTGAAATTTTATGCTAGCCTGTCTTTCGGTCATTCATTTTATTTGTAAGACTAGACACTCATTCCCACAGGGTCAGTGCAACCATGATTGCAGCAGTTTAAAATGTGAATACAATTTCAGAAACATGCTTCTGCTCATACCCATGATTTCTAATTTAAAATACACACAGGCACAGAGGACTCCCTGCAAAATGAGAACCCCTGCATGTCTTTCCTCCTTGGTATTCAGAGTTCATCACTCTGTGTGGTATGGATCTTGGGTAATTGGAGTTAGCCTAATGTTTTAATCTTTTGGGTGGAAGGAGTGAATAAATATATAATCTATCTTACAAGACATGAAAGTATCTTTCCAAATAGAAAAAAAAACTATGTTTAAAATAATTCATAGCTTTCAGTTATTGAAAAGGTTCACAGAGCCTTGAGCAATGGAACATAACTCCTCCAATTTTCAGTGGCATCTAAAAATGATAAAATGTCAAAATATTATTCAAGTATTGCCTCACAGTGACATTTTGTTTGACTATACTATTTGAAATTGGAGTTATGGATTGAACCCAAAGAACCTTGCACCTGCTAGGCAAGCAGGAGCTCTATCACTGAGCCACATGCCCAACCCTGACGCCAGGCTTCCTTCTTCATTTTTCTCCCTGACATTTGTCACCATTTGATACATCAGAGTTTCTTGATGTTTCAACCTCAGAAATTTGTACTTCAAGAAGTCAGTGAGTTTTGTATGATTTTTAAACTGTTACATTTACATCACTAAAAACAATAACTATGTTTAGCTAATCAGTCCCTTATGAAGGATTCACTCAATGGTTAACACCGGGTTTGGTGCTATGTGTGGGATGTGTAGGCTATTATCATTGCCTTGAAATCAATCAATGAATCAAACAAACAAACATTGCATTGCATTGCTCTGAAAAATGAGTGTCAAGATATGTGCCATTGGTTGGAATTGAATTGAATGCCATTGATATTTACTAACTGCAAATAAGTCTATTAGCTAGAAAAAACATACATTTCTTGGTTTAGATAGGGCTTTAATCATATTGCAAAGTTTTCTTAATATTTATTTATTCATGAGATATATACACACACACACACACACACAGAGAGAGAGAGAGAGAGAGAGAGAGAGAGAGAGAGAGAGAGAGAGAGAGAGAGAGAGAGAGAATGAATGGGCACACCATGGTTCACTGCAACTCAACTCCAGATGCATGCATAACTTTGTCCATCTGGTTTTACATGTGTACTGGATCATTGAAGAAATCTCCTTTAATAGCCAAACATCTATTCTGCCCCAAATTTCAAAGTTTCATAGCATGCTGTTTGATAGCAAAGACTGATTTTACTTTTCCTTAATTCTGGGTTATACATTTCTAAAAGAAGTATTGTCCAGCCAGACACTCAAGCCTTATAGCAGGTGCGGTCCATGGATTACTTGGGAGGTCATTGTACACTAACACTCCAGTTCATCCACGGAGCTGGGTGGGCAGAGTTTTGAGATAGCTGTAGGCCAACGGGCATAGCCACCCAGGAGAATGTCACAGTGAACAGCTCTCATTTATTGTACAGATAAAGATTGTTAATATAGAGGAAAAGGCAGAGGTAGGGGCATAGGCACCAAGTGGATTGGTAGGGGCAGGGTAGTCTGTGGATGTCTCATGAGTGGATTGGCAGGGGCCAGTAACCTGTGGATGCCTAATCTGCATAGATAAGTTGAGGAGGCTTTCAACGTGGTTCTAGACAAATACTGGGTGGCTGCAGAGGGACTGTGACCTTTAGACTTTTATTGTCCAGGTTTTTTATTATAGCTGGGATGAGCTTAGGCCTTGAATTATCTGCTTATCTCAGGGCTGTGGCCTGCCAGGAGGGCTGGAGTTTTTTAGGATAAAGGGAGGAGACTTTGATGGCAAAATGCCTACCGGTCTCAGATAAACTCAGAGATTACTGGTTTCAGGCCGGCCTCAATTTCCCTTATCCCTATATCCTCCATGCCTCTTAGCAGGGTCCCACAAGCAGGGGCATCAGAGTCAGTAGCTACTCAGTCATCACCAGGTTTACACCAGCACAGACTGAATGTACCATTTTAATCTTGAGCCAAGTTGAAGAGATTTGGACAGATTCATGACATTTCATGCTGGCTGGATTGTCAGTTCAGTTGGAGTGGCCCTGCCTCCTATTATACTCACACTCAATGTCACTCTGCTTAGCTTCTTATAGTAAGTCCAGGAAGGGATTTACAATACGGTGTTCTCCCTGTCAAGTTGATAATCCTGGAAGAAGGGTTGTTAGGTGGTTGGAATTTTAATATATGAGGGTGAGCCAAGCCAGTAAGAGTAAAGCATGGTAAGCATTTACATTTACTGTTTGTTGTTGTTGTGGCTGACTTTTCCGGGGTGGGGGAAGCTTTCCTAGGATGCATGAATCAATATCTGTTCATTCCAGGTAGGATACCAATGGCAGACAAAAAAATTGTTTCCACCCAACCAAATCTAGCTTGGTGAACTAGAGAATTTATTGCAGAAGTATGGGTGATGGGTCACTCACAGGAACATAGATGACTCAGGCAACTGCTTTACCAAAATGCCCATCCAGGCATGGAGGATAACGTACAAAAGCTGCATCCCTGAAGCTCCCTGTCCAATTTGTAGGTCTCCACAGAAGAGCTTCCCCCTCCCACATACACAATTATTCACTGCTTTTAAAATTTGGGGGTGGGGGTTTTGTGAATCTTGTAAGTTTAATGAGCTCTCTGAGCCTTGTTAAGTTTCATGAACTTTCTGAGTCTTAAATGAATCCCTCCGCCATCCTGGTAGGAAGGTTTCAATTCTGCAGAAATAACTACACAGCAGAGTAGTTCATACTCTAATGATGGCCAAGTATTTTTATATGGTTGTACTTATGGTGGTAATGACGAGTGGAGTTCATGACAACTTTCATGCACTAAGAATAATACTTCCATTTCATTCCCACAGCAACTGTGGGTGTTGTCTCTTCATTAACCTCATCCTCTGTGTGAGAGAGAACCTCCATCATTTGTTCTAATAACAAGATTAGTAAGTGGCAGCAGCAGAAGTTGGATACGACTTTCTGCTCTAAATTGTGTCATGTTTCTGTTAGCTCTTCTGAGCTGTAAAAGTTACTTTCTATTACATGCTTTCTGTTAATAGAGTGACACATGGGACTGTTGTAAAAGTAAGCCTATCATATTCAATAAATAAGGTAGTTATTTGTTTTAGCCAGTGTGAAAACATGCACTTATTCTTTTAAAAAATATCACACTACAGCCTCCTGTCATCGATAACATATTCTCCTAAACTGGAGCGTAAGACATCGGAGTGCGCAATACCAACAGACAGTGATAATGAAAAGGGGGAAAGAAATAGCAGACGAGTCTGTTTTAACATAGCAGGAGACGAACAAGAAGATTCTGGTCATGACACTGTCAGCAACAGAGACTCTTACAGGTGAGTCATTAATTCTCCAACTCTTTCCTCCAAGCCAAATGTGATTGTGATGGTTGGTGTTGTTCATTGCTATTTCCAAATAATCACCTGCTATTGGTAATCTCAGAGGAAACAGTGGAGTAGCATAATCTTTTCAGCTCTTCTTTGTATAATCTGTGCTATTTGGAGACAAAACGTTTTACTCTCCAGTTGTGTGACCTAACTTGGAAGACTTGATCTATAAGGAGATTGTACAACCTGCAGAGCAGTCATTCAGAGAATCTATTTCTCATCATTGGCTAGTAAATAGCAGTGTTTTCCCTCCCCCTGTTTCTTTTGTTATTCTATATTCCAAGTTAGTAGACTCATTTTAGTTACTTCCTTGATAAACTTTGTGTGCATTTTTGTCTTCTCTGGATTGTGTTTTCCATGGCTATTATAACCAAGTACCACAAACTTGCTGACTTGCTCAACAGTTTATGATCACACACTTCTGGACACCAGCAGTCTGAAACTGAACTACTGGCAATGTTGGTTTCATCTGAGGTCTGTGAAGGAAGGAAGTATTTCAGCCCTCTTTCCTTCACATACAAATGACCACCTTCCTTCTATGTCTCTTCCTATCACCTTCTATCTACACATATTTTCCCTAATTTCCTCTTCCTATCAGGGAAGTAAATATACTGGATTAAGGACTCATCCTAATGATCATATTTTAAATTTGACTACCTTTATAATGATCCTGGCTTTGTAGGTGGAGATAGCTCAGGTGGTAATGTGTACTTTTAATCCCAAGCCCGGGGAGGGGGAGACAGGCATATGGACCCCTGGGCCTCACTATCTAGGTAGTCTAGCTTAATTAGGGAGCTGAAAGCCAATGAGAAACTGCCTCAAAATGTGAGTGACACCTGAGGACGACATTGTCTTCTGACTTAAAGATACATGCCCCCCACCAACATATACAGGAACACACACACACACACGCTATCCCCACCATATGCATGAACACACACATGTCACCCCCACCATATACATGAACATACATGCACACACACACACCCCATCATATACAGGAACACACACACATGCCCCCCCCACCATATATATGAACACAGACACACACACATGACCCCCACCAATACATGAACACACACATGCCCCCACACCATATACATGAACACACACACATACACACACGCCCCTCACCACTATATATATGAACACACACATACAGATACACACCATATACATGAGCACACACACATGACACATGCCCCTCACCACCATATACATGAACACACATACACATACCATATAAATGAGCACACACACACACACACACACACACACACATGCACATTTCCATACACACAGTATCCTATCCTCTTCCTTCTGGGCTTTCAGAGAGGGCTGGTCCATCATTGAAACTGCTTTTCTTCCCGGCATCTGTGTATCATGGAGTCCTCTCTGAGCACTGTCCTGACCAGCCACATGGGTGCATCTGTGGCATCTTCTGTTTCAGTTATATTCATTAAAGGTCACCTTGGTCACTCTTATTCATTAATCATGTTTTACAATGTAAAGGCATTGTTTAAATATTAATTAAACCAGCTTTTCCTCATCAGGTAGGTTTAATCCCAAACTAATACATAACACTAAAAACATAGTTTTAGTAGGAAGATTTTAAATACTGAAACTCTGGTTTCTCTTTAGACTGTAAATGTTTTGCCTTTTAAATAATCCCCCCCTACAAACCATGTGGCAGATTCTAAAAGTAAATTCTTTTCTCACAAGGAATCTGGGTCCATTGAGTGTGCTTAATTGACCTGGCTCCATGTTTTTTTCTCTTAACAACTCTACCATCCCAATTTTCATGTTTTTGAAAAGTGCTTTTAAAAATACATCAAAGTTAATTATTCCTAGTGATTTAATAATGCATTAACTACATTCACTATTTCATTTACACTTCATTCCTAAAGATATGAGCAGATAAGCATAAGAATATGTGGTTTTTCTCCAGTGGGAAATTACATGTCTAAAAATACTTCTGTCTTACATTCTAGTTATCAGATAATTAAAATTACACTCACAGTCTCCTCTAGGCTAAGATAGAATTTTTAAATACAAATTTATCGTTAAGTAAATCCTTTATCCTTAAAGAGAGGCAAAACAATATCTCCTGTACCATTTCTGAGATCTGACTTGTTATCCACACAGTACATTTCAAAGGTTCTCATCATTTTCAGGTATTTACCTGTGTTGTGCTATCCGCAAGGGCCCTGCTGTGGGAGCTCCGAATGTTGCCAACAAGTTCTAACTATAAAAAAGTAATGAAAGACAAAAGTCATACAATGGGCACTTGAGAGATTGCTCAGTGGTTAAGACATTTGCCTGCAAAGCCTAACAACCCAGGTTTGATTCCCCAGTGCCCACATAGAGGAACATGCATCTGGTGTTGGGTTATAGCAGCTAAAGGCCCTGGCATGTCCATATTCTCTCTCTCTCTCTCTCTGCTTACCAATTAAATAATTAAAACATTAAAAAGTCATAAAATGGGACTTTATCTCTACTAGAAAATCACCAAGCCACAGTTACTAAATAGAATATGAAGAACTTTATATTAGGCCTGATTCTTAGTTCTCACAACCACATATTTTCAAAATTCAGTTGCATGAAATGCATAGGATTAAAAAGTGAGATAAACAGAATTAGATACGTTTTACATAAAATATAATGATAAGTGTAACTGTGGCATAAATTTATGTAGTATATAGTAGGGGTGCATAGATGAACATTCTTTTTATTAATTTCTTTTTTTTTGGTATGTGTTTGGTGTGGTAGATATGATGTATGGTGTGTGATTATGTGGATGTCCATGGCCCATATGTGTGCATATGGAAGCCAAAGGGGGATTTGGGGTGGCCATCTCCATTTGCTCATCTACATATTTCCTTGAGGCAAGGTCTCTCTCTTCCCTGGAGCCTCAGGAATTCTCCAGTCTCTCTTTCCCCTGAAATTACATATGTGTATGGCCTTGCCCAGCTTTCCATGTGGTTTCTAGGAAGTCAAACTTGGTGTTCTCCTGCCTCTTAACTGCTGAGCCATCTTCCCAACTCCTAGTAATTTCTTTTTAATTACCATACAAAATAATGGCTTTGTTATTCCATTCTCATGTATATCTTTGCATTTTGCTCATATTGGCCCCACAAAACCCTCTTGTCACTTGCTGGAGGACAAATGTGGGCCAACACTCCTGAAGTCACGTCCCATTCCTTCCTCCAGCGACTGCAACAGCAACAGGAACTCCATCGCTTCCTTCACGAGCATCTGCAGCAGCCAGTGCAGCTCCTACTTCCACAGTGACGACATGGACTCAGGTGGGTTCGGGGCACCTGCTAGTCTTATCAGACACCACGGAAGGATCACTGCCAGAGCCGCGATCAATTTTACCTTTAGCAGTCCTTCTCAAAGTTAATTCAAAAAATGAATTAATTTCCTAATCTTAATTTTAAAGAGAATGAGTTTTTAAAATATTTTATTCATTCATTTTCAAGCAGAGAGATACAGAAAAAGAGAGAGAGATACAAAGAGAGAGAGAGAGAAAGAGGGAGAGAGAGAGGGAGAGAAAGAGAGGGAGAGAGACCAGGGCCACCACCTTGTGGATCTGGCTTATGTGGGTACTGGAGAATTGAACCAGGGGCTTTAGGCACTGGAGGCAAGTTCCTTAACCACTGGGCCATCTCTCCAAGCCCTTAAAGAGGAGTTTTAAAAAGTGAAGGAAGCATTCTAATTTTCATCCAATGTATGGTTTAATCACGCGTGATTATAGGTGCACAGGGAGCATGCTTTACTAAAAACATTAGGCATTCTTGATTGGGGTGGGTATTAAGAAAGAATTTCTGGCTGGAAATTTATTTTTATATCACCATGTTCACACCTGAGCAAGGCTTATATTTGGAAGAAGAGGAGAGAGATGCAAGAAAAATAGATATGTCTGAAGAGTTTTGAAATATATTAGTTTGTGTGTAAAGAATGAAAACTCACCCATTGAAGACAATTCTTAATTTTTAAGATGCAGTTTGTTTCAGTTTTTCATCCAGTAGAAACCAGATCTCCACAGTATTGTCCATGTGAGGACACACAGCATCCTTTCTACTGGGTGATGACAGCTGTTTCTGAACATGCGAACTAATGTGAAATAATAACTTATATTTAATCTTTAAAATTTTACGAAACATGAAAACATTTTGGAATGTTAAATATGAGTTGAAGATTTTCCAGAGGTTTCTTTTTTCCATCTAGGTGATGAACTTCCTGTAAGTGTCCGTATTTCTCACGATAAACAGGACAAGATACACACTTGCTTGGAGCATCTTTTCAGCCAGGTATGATTGGGCTGTGGTGGGCCTTTTTGCCACAGTAAACTTACATAAATCTTTTAGATGCAAGAAAGAAGCTTGGAAGGGGATTGGAAAGGCTTCCACTAGACCTTAGCATCCTTTGTTTTAGAAGAGACAATTCAGCAGCCAGCCTCAAGCATTGTTGTGATGATCTGTTCTTTAAATTCTTAGGAAAATTGACAAGATTTATGTGCATAGTGGTTACCCTTTTGGTTATTTGTAGGTTCTCAAAGTTCTTCATGGAATTTCTTGCTTCATATTATTTCTAATTTTAGAATGTACTAGATTTACTTGATATTTATCTATGTGTGTATCACTTTCTAAAATCAAATTCATATTCAAATTTTGCTTTATACACATTTTCACCACTGAAAAAATTCCAGGAACCTTTATTGTTTTTGAATTTCTTGATAAGCAAACCAGACTTTATTGAAAGTGAAAGGAGAGGAAAGCTTTCTGTAATGAAGAAGGGTCCCACAAAATGGATGTCCTGGGTTAACTTTTTAAAATAAGTTCTGACCTCTCACTTTCTTTCTTGAAGTACATTCTATTTTGTGTTGCTATATGATAAGGTAATGGGAAATCTTAGCAATGCTGTTAGGTGGAAAGGTGAAGTGGTTATAATATTGTACTTAGAGATAGGTGTCAGAAGCATCGTGGGGTTTCAGAAATCATTGCTTAAGAAAAAAAGTATTTTACAAGATTTAATCTTACATAGATGCATATTTTGTATTATAAGAAGTTTATAATTTTCAGAAATCTACTCTTAATAGGTGGATTCAATTACCAATCTTCTCAAAGGGCAAGCCGTTGTGAGAGCCTTTGAGCAAACCAAGTATTTCACACCAGGCCGAGGATTACAAGGTACGTTTGAAAAATAACCATTAGGAGTTCTCAGAAAACAAAGGGTGACAGTGTATCCACGAAACAAAACATCATCAGATGAAACAGTGGGACTGCTTAGGCTTCATAATTTACCAAACATTACTTTTATTTTCATCATTAAAAAATACTTCCTTGCAAGGAGAGAGAGAAAGAGAGTGAGAAAGAAGGAATGAAGCAATAAGCAAGCCAGGTCCTCTTGCCACTGCAAACAAACTTGACATGGGTGCTGGGGATTCAAGCCTGGCCTACTAGGCTTTTCAGGGAAGCACCTTTAACCACTGAGCTATCTCTCCAGCCCTTCAGTCATTTTTTTTGAAAAAAAGTTCAAACTCACTATATTTTCATTTATAAACTTTTAAAGATTTCTTTGGAAGTTTAAAATACCTGATACCTGTAGGGTCCAGGCCAAAGAAAAATGTGTTAAATGTACATAAGTCTTAAACTGCTTTTTGCTGGTCAAGCATAATGATTACCTGGTTATGTCCCAGTGGCAGAGAATTTGGCAATGAGAACTGGTAAGAAAAGAAGCCAAACTAAACAGGATATGTAAGAAAAGAAGCCAAACTAAACAGGAAAGCTGGGACTTTCTCAAGGTTCATTTAGGACATTTCAAGTAGAGTTTCCATCTAGATTTGCTTCTTTGCTGGAACATTTCTAAGAAAGTAACATCAAGGTTTGACTATATTTTTTTTTGAGTTAACAAAGTTTCTGCTATGATTAGCTTTTCTTGTAGGATGGCAGTGATGAAGGAAATAAAATTCTGAAGCTGGTAGGCTTAACTGAGAATTGGTTGAGACTTACAGAGAGCTTTTCTGTATTTATTTAGAATTCCAACAGGAAATGGAAGCAAAGCTGAGTTGTGCAAAAAGGTTAAGACTTCACCTCAAGCAAGATCCTTGGAATCTTCCCAGCAGCGTCCGGTCTCTTGCTCAGAACATCAGAAAATTTGTTGAAGGTCAGCATAAAAAGCAAAGACCATTTCATGATATCAGCAATAATCATTTAGAAAACCAGTAAAACCAAAAGTCTGGTCATGCCTCATTACTTTTTGCAATGTTTCCTATTCTGAGGAAAATGAAAAGGACTAAAGCAGGTGACCCAGGAGGCAGGAACGAAGGTATCACATTGCAGAACCTTTTGTCCTAATGAGCAAACATAGAGTGTATCACAGAGAATATTCTGGGGGAATAAAAGAAGGCTCATATGCAGAACCATAAAACACGAGCAGAGTTTCATAGTTTTTAATTCAGAACAAGGTGAGAACAATACTAAAGTATTAACAATATGTGTATGAAGCTGAGTTTTTATAGAAAGTTATAAATTCTACTATAAATTAGGGTGAAAATAAAAATAATCACACAGGCTGCATCATTACATTTTTGTTTCTTTCTCTGAATTGCTTTGTTGGTTGTTGGTCACTGACTACAATGTCATTGTTTATATCCTCAATGCCATCATGGTGTAACCTGTAAGTTGGCGATGTAAAGCAGAGACAATTCCACTGAGTCTAATTGTGCATTGTTCAGTCATTATGACAAAGTAGAAGAGTTTGAGTGTTTCTAAAATGAATATGACCGAAAGCATGAAATGAGAACTCTGATTTTACAGTTGTCTAATTCAGCTCTTCAATTCCTATTGAAGCTGGTGGTTAGTCACATCTGGAGATATTTTTCAATGTCACACCTGTGAGTGTGTTTCCTGGTACCTAGTGGGTAATGCCAGGGATGCTGTGGAGTCTTCTGTAGTGCATAGGACAAGAACGAACTATACGGCCCCAAATGTTGATGGAACTAAGGATGAGAAACATGTACAAGACGCATCTTTCCAGCTGTCACAGTTTTAGCCCTGAGTCATTTCTATGACATGTGGATGGGGTAGAATAATTCTCAGCAGAATTCCAGCAAAACACCAATCACTACAGTGCGAGGTGAAATTAGAAATTTTTATGCTTTGCTGATGAAAAACCAGCTCTTTATATCTGAGAGAACCTAATCTAGTAACTTCCTTATTTTATGTCTCAGTGTCCTTATTTATGCCCTGATTAACAAGTCTTCTGCATAGAAATATTCTCACCTAGAGCAGCTTCAGAATGGGATGCAGTAGAGAGTAGTTTTATAGATGTAAAACACTCCCCTCCCCAAGTACATTACAGCAGTTCTAACATATGATATATTGTGATAATTTTTAAACATTGCATTGAATAATGAGTAGTATAAATGATGTGTGTTTTTTAAAAAGACAGTTTGGAGAATTAAAACCTATGCTTTCTTTAGGAAAAAGGTGTATTTTCTTAAAATAGTTGTCAGGATCACAAAAATAGATTAACCTAACTGTATTCCTATAATGTTGATTGGAATTAGACAAATTCTTAACCCCTTGATTTTTAAAAAGATTTTCATTTTTAATATATAAACTTCTAACTTTAATATAGCCTTTAAAAGCTTAATTTAAGAACAAATTAATTTAATAATTGCACTTTTATGTCAAGTAATACTTTTACACTCTTAGCATAAATAATTTATCAAATAATAATAGTCAGTGGTATGGCCAAGACTTTGTAAAAATTACATTTTGCCTATTGTTCTCCAGTGAGATACAGGTACTTTGGGGTGAGAATTCTGATACTAGAACATCAAATGAGCCTTTCACAGATGACTGATCCATCACTGTTTCAGTCGAATGAACCAACCCAAGGAGCAAGCAACCAGCCAGTTCCCAGGAATCTGTGTTGTCTGGTCCTGTTTTATGAATGGAAGCAACAATGCCAAGAGCCTCACTCATGATAGGGATTAAGCTCAAGGACTTACTTCATCTGGTCAGCACTGCCTGTATTTGAAGTAGTTTTCATTCTGATTTCCAAATTGTCTCTGTAGGGAGGGAAGTAGATGGTAAGGATGTAGGTGGAAATTTAACATAATGTCATCCAAATGGAATGTAATATTTTACATAGGTATATGGGATGATCTCATTTCTGGGATTTGAAATATGTACCAAATATGATGCCAAATCTCACAATTCCTTGGCTTTTGTTTAAGGAGTATTATTATAGTTCCATTCAAAAGTTGTATAATTGTATGCATATTCATCTCTTCATAGTCAGCTGACATTTCTGGGGGAGGTACATGGAAACACCTTCACTAGATAGGACAATGACAGGCTGAAGAAAGCATCCTGGCTTGTTGAATCAGTGGGTTCTGGGTTTATTATGGGAACATAGATGTGGGTCATCTACAGGAATGTGGGTGACTCTTTGGTAGGCACATAATCAAAGATCCCATGGAGCATGGGCAATGACCCCAAATGCAGCTCTCTGTGTGAGCTCCCAGTGCAACTTGTGGTTAGCTATGTCTCTGAAGAGTCTTTTTCCCCACAATTATTTCCTGTTTTTATAATCCAAGGGACTGTGAGTCTTAGAAGTTTCCTGAGCTTCCAGAGTCTTGTCAGTTTCTTAAGAGTTACCCCAGAGCTGCCCCTTTTCTATAGGAGAGAGAATGATTCAATCTAGAGGAAACAGCACCATATAGTCTCCTGTTAATGAATACATTTTTATCTTTTTTCTGCCTAAAAAGTGTTCTTTTAAAAACCTTTCATTTTTCCCTGCATTTGTCTCATTATCTTCAAGAACATTTCATTTTCCTCTTTTCTTCAATCTCCATTTTTGATTCATTTATATGATTGCAGCATTCAGTTTCTTAAAATATAAATAGTTACAACTCTCTGCCCTAGAAGCTTGAAGCGGTATTCTTTTAGATGAATTTAAACTCATCCATCTGATGTGATACTTTACCACTATCTCAGTGTGTTAATGATATAATAAAATCTCACTATGCTAGATTGTTGGATATTTGTTATTCATTCCCTGCTGTAGTCCTTTGCTGGCACTATTTCCCACTGTTAGCATATGTTCCTCCTCCCCTGATAGTCGAAATTTTTTGACGTTGTTATGGAGTATTTTCTTGTTTTAGAACATCAGCTTTAGTAGGACTAGATAAGGTAATAGCAGTCTCCCTGTGTTTATAGCACTTTAAACAACCTTCACAGATATTTCATGTATTTTCCCACTTTCTTTTTATACCAGCTTATAAAAAAGATAACGTTGATAGATACTATCATCATTTATGAATGAACTAGTTGAGGCTGAAATTTTTTTTATATATTCGAATGTTGCACTGCTAGACTCTAAGATCAGATCTTAGTTCAGGGTAATTTCTTGCTTCTGATATCCTTCAGTGCCTGCCTTCTCACTTGTAAATGTTAATGTCTCTGAAAGCATTTTCTGCATTTCTTCTTAGTTAACACTCTCTCTCTCTCTCTCTCTCTCTTTCTCTCTCTCTCTCGATTTTGTTGTAAATCTGTCTAGACAAGGATGTATCTTAACCACTTTTTTAAATTACAAAATATTGGCCAATTAGAAGGAACTTTGTAAGTTTTAAAATTCAGTTTATGCAAGTAACTACTTACCAGTTGGATGAAGATGCCAAAGAAGCAATGAGTCTGAAGTTAGTGCACATTTGACAAATATCTGTGATTGGCTGCGCATTGAATGGAGTGGAAAGAAGTATGTGTGTGTGTGCGAAGCAGATGCTCATTATTGATTGTGGTTAAGACATGGAAATAGATAAACAAACATATACATAGATATATGGATATGCATTTTTCTTTAAGAGTTTAAGTAACCACAGCAAACATGTTCATAGTTTATTGACATATACAACAAGAGACACTTTAAAGAATAGGCCAACAGAGCTAAGGATGACCTACAATTTGGCATGATTTGAATAATATTACTTCTGCTTCTGCAATTTAGAAAGGAAAGACATTTTAGGGCCTTGAGCAATGGATTGTATTTATCTAAGCATATGGACAAGAGTAATATGTCTAGTAAATAGATTTTTTATTACCTCTAAGTTAGTAAGAGCATACTACTTTTTATTACCAAGTCAAAATGTGATGTTTGTGGCAGAAACAGAGTGAATATTAACTCATGTGCTCTCTTTGATTGCAGAGGTAAAGTGTAGGATACTGCTGGCTCTTCTGGAATATTCAGGTAAGGTTGGATTAATTTTTACTAGTTGAAGTAGTGTAGCCCAGAATTTTAAAAGTCTTATACTGGGAGGGAATGCCTTCTCTCATTTACAGAGACACATGGAAATCTGACTCCAGCCTTCTCTAAAGCCTTGGAAAGATGTTTTTTAAATACTTAGGTAGTTTATTTTAAAACACAAAAACATATGCTTATTTTTGCTTATTAGTAAAACGTGAAAATATGCATAAACTAACGTGTTTAAGTGGTATATCATTGAAAAGGACAAAAAAGCTGAGCATGGGAGCACATGCATGTCCAGCACTTGGGATTGTCATGAAGGAGGATCGTCACAAGTTTGAGACAAGCCTGGGCTACATAGTGAATTCAAGGTCAGCCTGAGTTATGTAGCAACATCCCTTATTAATGAAAGGGGAGAGAGCACAGGTTTTGGTAAAGTCAGTTGTAGATGTATGAATATAGGTCTTATCATGAAACTGTGTCTAACTTTTGTCTTTGACTGACCAAGGACATAGCTAAATGTTTTACATATATGACAGTAAAGCACTTCTACTGTGAGTTTAGAATAAGCTCAAAAACATTAGCAATGGAAAGTGACATGGAAAAACAACTAAACATTTGATCCAACTCTTGAGTTGCAAATGGTGAGCCTCTTAAAGGCGGGTATTGTTTCTATTATCCTCATCAACAACTGCCCAAATGGTAACCGGCACATAGTGTTCAATAAATATATACTGTAAGAATGAATAAATAATGCTTTCCTTTTTTAAAAAAGGGAAAGGGCTAGAAAGATGGCTCAGCAGTTAAGGCGCTTGTCTAAAGAATCTAATGACCTGGGTTCAATTCCCCAGTACCCACATAAAGCCAGATGCACAAAGTGGTGCATGCATCTGGAGTTTGTTTGCAGTGATTGGTGGCCCTGGTGCACTTATGTTCTCTCTCTCTCTCTCTCTCTCTCTCTCTCTCTCTCTCTCTCTCCTCTTCTCTCTTCTCTCTCTGCTTATAATTAAATATTTTTAAATAGGAAAAATTATAAAATATTTCAGCAAGATTTTATTGAAGATGCACTTAGAAGATGATTATGAAAAGTCAAATACATTCCATTTAATTAGAGTGAACAGTTTAATATTACCTAATTCTGTATGCTTCAGAAGACACAAAGGCATATAGATATATTTTTATGATTTATTTCTCATGAAATGAGTATACAGACATGATTATCATTGTATTATGTAAATTTTCATAGGAAGTTATATATGAAAACACTAACTGAACAATTATCTGTTATTTCCACTAGCTATTGTCATGTTACGAAGTACCCCCAGTGTTTATGGCTTCAATCCACTGTTTTGCATTCTTGATGTCATCTAGACTATTCTGCTAAGCCGTGTCAGGTTTGGGGATCTTGGCTGGGTTTTCCCATGTGTTCGAAGTCAGATGATGACTTAGCTGGGCACTGATGCTCACATATATCACAACTCGATGTGACAGCAGCACGGACCGAACCACACATCTGTCATTCTCTGTGAAGTCAGCCTGGCCCCACTCATGTGACAGATGGTCAGGTTTCTACGAAGAGAGGTCAGCATTCTCTGTTTAAGGCATAGAGTGGCAGAGTCTCATGAAGTGGTAGAGGCAGGGACTTTGCTGTGTTTTGTTGTTTATTTATTTATTTTTTAAAGTGGACAGGGTCTTACTGGATCGCCTAGACAGGCAACCTTGAACGTTTGGAGAGAAGTAATTCTTCTACCTCAACTCTACAGTAGTTGTGACTAGAGGAAGATGGCTCCACACTTGACATGTACCTCTTCTTTTCAAGACAGAAGTCTCAAAATCATATTGCAAGGTCACAGATGTAGGGTTGATTAATAATAGCTAGTAAATTGTAATCATTCAATTTATATTTCTGAGCATCATGAGATTATGCAAATTCGCTACTTAGATGGCAGTTTAGGCAAATTAGATTGCCTAAACTGCCATGGCAGATTAGGCAAATTAGGCAAATTAGATGGCAGTTTTGCTCATCCCTGAAGTGATCCTAGGATTCATGGTTTTATCATTAGTATAAAAAGGGCAATTTTAGCAATGCCTTTGTTGTTTGTCTGTGTTTATTTGAATGTTTGTTGGTAGGCAGGGTCCCATGCAGCCAGGCTGGCCTCAAACTCAGTGGATAGCCTTGGTGGTTTTAAATTCTGGATTGTTCTGCCTCAGCATCCCTAGTGCTGGGAGTACAGGAATGTGCCATCCCACCTGGACAGCAGATGCCTATTTTCATCTCATTGTTATTATTTTTTTTTTCATTCTACCCATGAATTTGCTTTTTCTTCCCTTTTCACTCACTCTCTTTTTTCTCATATATTTAAGGAGGCAGCAGGATATGCTGACCAGAGAAACCCAGACACAAAATATCGGTTGTTAGGTATTCCTAAGGGCATTTAATGTTTGAGGGATGCTCAGAGGAGACGTCTGCTACTGGAAGTTCATTCTTTGTTCCATTCTCATGAAGCAGATGGTTGCTAGATGGTGAGGGGAATGCCGGGGAAGTAGGAAATATCAGTTGAGAAGCTGTAAATATCAGTTGGGGATATATTATAAAGACCTTTTGTTGCGACTGAGGTTTCTGACTTTAAAAGTATAAATTGTTAAAAGTTATCTGAAAAGCTTTTAGTATATATGTATGATGTTCATTTTGAAGTCTACCTAAACAAGTTATCTGCTCTCTGTTGAAAATATAAACAATAAGCATTTATTAAGTGTCTTTTGTTCAAAAATATGTTGCTTTAAAGTTTAAGTGGCCCCATGATCCAAGGCATCTCTTGTATCTACCTCTGTCACTCTTTTGTTATCAGAGACACAGCCATGCTCCAACGTGAACTTCTACATCCTTCGTTGATTTATCAAAGCTTCGATATATATATAGTATATATATATATATATAGTATATTCAAAGTGAGTTAAGGAACAAGTACATCTTTTGCTTGGCAATCAGCATTTTTGAATATGAAAATTACTGATGATTAATTCTGATTTAATAGCCAAGTTTAATGAAAATATAGTAGCAAAGAGTAGAAATCTATGTATTTTGGGAGAAGGGGATTTTTGAAAAATTTCTTCAAAAGCAAGGTGGAGCAGCAAAGTTGTTTTCCCTTAAGAACTCCACTGCTGCAAACAACAAAATCAAAACCTTCTTACCATAGACTTTTGCTCTCTGCTCTTGATATCAGGGCCCTCTTAGCAGATGATGCCCCTGGCTCCCTCCAGAGCTTATCATATGAAAGTAAGGATTTGATGGTATCGATTCATTACTGGTTTAGATTAGTGTATATATTTTCCCCTCTCATCCCCCCAATCCCTTCCATCCCCTTTGTAAATTTCTCAATTCACCTGTCAGCTTTGTTTACTATTTAAGCTTTAACCTGGTTAGCAACTACAGAGGAGGGAGAATATGCAGCATTTGCCTCTCTGTTCTTGAGTGAAAGAGCATCCACGCTTCTGGGTAGGTAGAATTAATATTGTGAAAATGGCAATTCTTCCAAAAGCAATATACAGATTCAATGCAATACCAATAAAAATCTCAGCTTAATTCTTTTCATACAAAAAAAAATCTCCAAATTTATTTGGAATGGCAAAACGCCTCAGGTATCTAAAACTGTCCTGAGTAAAAGAAACTCCTTGGGAGGTATCACCATACCTCATCTAAAGATATACTACAAAGCCATAATAACAAAAACAGCATGGTACTGGCATAAAAAACAGACAGACAGGGGAGGAGGAGGAGATAGGAAGATATACACTAATCTGAATGGAATAGAATTGAAGACCCTACTCTTAGTATGAATAACTATAGTTACTTGATCTTTGACAAAGGCGCCAGCAACATTTACTGGTGAAAAGATAGCATCTTCAATAAATGGTGCTTGACAAATTGGATAAATACATGTAAAAAATGAAACTAGACCCACTCCTCTCACCATGCACAAAAATTAACTCCAAATGGATCAAACACCTCAATGTAAGACCTGAAACTCTAAAAACCCTGGAAGAAGAAATAGGGGTGTTGTGGTCAGCCACACGTCGCTGGGATGAATCTTCAAACCAGGCACAATTTGGGGAGGAAAGTATTTATGGAAACTACAGATTGAGGTGAAGTTCTGTAACAGTGAAAGAGTCTGGCCTCTTTCACAGGTCTAAGCAGAGAGAAAAACCCATCACCCACACCACACACAGAACAGGAAATAGGCAGGAGATCCAAGGAGAGAATTTCTTCCCCTTTATATAGCCTTAAGGTGGGGTCTTACAACCCTTTCCCAGACCTAATGGCTTTCTGAGTCTCTGGAATTTCCTTCCTGTACTGACCACACAGGCAGGAAAGGATGTTTACTTCTAGCTTCTTTACATTTTGACCCTTGCTGACAGTCTGCCTTCCTATAAACATCCTCAGAGACCCACCCAAGATAATTAAAAAGATCCAAGTTGACAACAATACCTAACCATCACAAGGGAGAACTCTCCATGAGATAGGAGTAGGGAAAAATTTCCTGAATATACTCCCAAAAGCACAGAAAGTGCAATAATCACTTAACTAATGGGACCTTATCAAGCTAACAGACAAACATACCATAATCAGAGCCAACATACCATCATCAGACTGGGAGAAAATAGTTTTAATTTATGCCATGGACAGAGGTCTAATATCTACAATTTACAAAGAACTCAAAAACTTAAGTAATAAAAATCCAAACAGCCCTCACAAAATGGCACACTGAACTCAACAGGGAATTCACAGAGGAGGAAACACAAATGACCAATTCTCATTTAATAAAATGTTCATCATCCTTAATCATCAGGGAAATGCAAATCAAAACAACAATGAGATTCTACCTTACTCCCGTCCGAATGGCAGTCGTTAAAAAAAATCCACCAACAATAAATATTGATTAGGATACAGGAAAAAGGAACCCTCATTCACTGCTGGTGGGAATGCAAACTTGTATAACCACTATGGAAAACAGTGTGGAGGTTCCTGAGTAGGATGGATATAGAGCTACCAACAGACCAGCTATCCCTTTACTGGGCATCTACCCTCAAGATTTCACTCTTCAGCACAGAGATATCCACCCATCCATGTTTATAGAAGCTCAATTCATAATAGCTAAGAATTGGAAACAACCCAAATGCCCATCATTGGATGAATGGATATCAAAGTTGTGGTATATATACATTATGGAATTCTAGTCAGCTGTAAATAAAAATGGCATGGTGAAATTTAAAGAAAAGTGGATGCACGTGGAACAGATCATTCTTAGTGAACTCACACAGGAACAGAGAGATAAATGCCACATATTCTCCCTCATCTGCAGTTCCTAACCAGGTTAAGCTTGAACAGTAAGCAAACCTGACAGATGAGTTGAGAGATAACAAAGGGGATGGAAGGAATGAGAGGGGGAATGGGAGGGGGGGAAGATATACACTGATGTAAACCAATAATGAATCAATACCATAAAATCCTTACTTTCATACAGTAAGCTCTGGAAGAAGCTGGAGACATGGTCTGGCAAGAAGGGGCCTGAAGAGAGGGTGGGCAGAATCCTAGCCCCCAAACAAGTGTCTGTTGTCTCCCTGTCACAGTAATTGGTTATATCCCACTCTGAGCTGCTGATTGATGAGACCTGCAAGGTCCCCAAAACAAGATAGGCTCATGTCAAAGCTCTTGAATACTCACCCCAGGCAAAAGATAATACCTTATTGCTGAAGATACCACAGACTGTTGTCACACAACAT
>PVHP010015684.1:0-36435 GCA_004024765.1 Zapus hudsonius | reverse complement strand
AAAAAAAAAAAAACCTTAAGAGATCAACTGGTTTAATCCACCAGTTTTACAAAGGAAGAAACCAATGCTTCACTTCTGAAGGACCACTCAGAATGGTGGGAATAGAGCTCGTAGGCCAGCTGCCTAGTAGTAGAAATGATAAACAGGAATTTTAAATCACTCTGGTAAAACCATGTTAAAACCATCCTTGCTTCCTACTTGTCTCCCTTTTAGGAAGTTTGTGGCTGACCACCTGGTGATCTGAATCATTAGTTCCTAGAAAACCTTCAATGAGGAAGAACATGACAGGCAGCTTGCCAATTGTCATTGAAACTCTGCTTTCATTCACTTCAGTAATTACATGTTCTATGTGTACAATCATACCCAGCCTGGTGCTAGGCAATCAGAATTTCCAAGTAAAATGTATAATTCTTACCCTAGAGATTTAAAGGAAGTTTACTCAAGATGGGATTGATGCAATGTTTATTTAGAAAGAGGAGATGAGCTGGTACATGAAATAGAAAAATTTAAACTTTTATATATGTGTAGCAGTTAGTTTCTTGTTAATAGGACAAAATACTTGACCAAAGCAGCTGATAGGAGAAAAGGATTTATTTCAGTTTCTAATCTCAAGGTCAAATTTCATCAGGTTAGGAAGGTGTGGCAAAGCAGAAGCTGGACCTCACATCTTCCCACAGTCTCAGGGAGGATGTACCAAAAATAAGTTGAGCTCTGGCAAGGGGGACAAACCAGAGCCAATCCCTAGTAATACACCTCCTCCAGCAAGGCTCCACCTCCCAAATTGCCACTTGTTAATGACTAAGTATGAGGCTTAATCACAAACAATAAGGCTATGGGGGACATTTTTCATTCAAACTTCAATGTTGTATCAAAGCATGTAAGATTAATAAAATGGGAAATTTAACTTCAGTTTTGAGTGCTACTGAATAAGCTAAGATATGTGTATAGACACTAGATATTTCCATGTTTCATTTCCTTGATTTCTCAAGCCTTAGGATTATTAAACATATAGAAATTAATGTTCTTGCCACCTAAACTTTCTCAGCAGTTGATTCTCAATTAAATGAATTGTGGGCTTCTGTCTTATTAGAATTATGTGTAAACTGTTATATGATTGAAAGAGGTAAGAAGATGACTAGCTGGCTTATGCAACTTCACAGATTTCCGTGGTAGACTAAAGTGATAGGAATCTGGCAAAAAAAAAAAAGATCATTAATATCAAATAGAAGGTGAGATGGTTTTACCACCCTATCCCTAAAAAAACAAAAGGGGGTGCAGTCAGCTCATTATTGGGACATACATCTAAACCAGGAACAATTTAGGGGAGGAAATGATGTACTTCAAGCTTACTGATCCAGGAGGAAGTTCCAACAGTGATGGAAGAAGTTGCTTTCATTCATCCAAACAGAGAGAAAAACAGCAGCAAACAAAACACCAGAAGCAGCACACACAAACCTTCCAGAGCTCTGACCTCTTTGTACACCTTTAGGCTGGGATTCAGATTCACCCCCAAACACACCTTAGGGCTTGACCCTAGAATCTTCCCCAGTGACAGACACTTCCTTCAGCCAGGCAGCTGTAGACAAGCTTTAATAAGCTTTAACAAAATACCTGAGTCTGTGGAGGACATACATTCAAACTAGGTGGTAAGAGCACAGACACATTTTGAAGTTTATATTCAATGATCAACAATATAAATTCCATGGGAATTAAAGAAACATGACATTGTTAAGGATAATGCAAATCATCCCCAGCAAGGAGTTCTAGCCTACAATTCTGTTGTGTTAATGGTTGGCTTCCAGGTGACAGAAGTCCACCCTGCAGGCAGCAATCCGTCCACTGGGTGCATGTACATTGACTGCAACTTTTATTTCCTTTTTTTCTTTCAACTGGAAATGTTTATAAGACCTTGTGATTTCCATTTTTCTCCATGAAGTCTTAGAATGAATCATTTTTCTGATGCTCCTGAATTGTAAATATTCCTAAAAATTTACTGACTTCTCACCCTATGTTAACAAATTTAAATATCATGTGCTTTTATTTGCAGAAGATACTTTGATCCTAAAAACTGGTTATTTTATTTTGCATTATTTTATGGTTTAGTTACCAAACAAAAAATTCAGAAGCACCATTGTTAGCTCCACAGAGAATGAGCTAATTAGGCATTTGATTCTTGCTTAAATTCTGCAGGTGAGACATTTGAAGTTTTATGGTTATGCTCATCATACAATTTTCCTAATGTTCATGCTTGTATTTAGAACAAAGCTTCAGTTTGCAAAGATCTTGTCAGAAAGAGATAATGTGTCTAATTAAGGTTATATATATATATATATATATATATATATATATATATATATATATATATATATATATATATATATATATATTGGGTTTGGGACCAGCAGCACAGGATGTACTAAGAGTTCCTGAATGATCACTGTAACTATTTTAAAGTACTGTATTGCCTGCCCAGGTCATGGAAATGCTGCATGTACTAGGTCATTGCATAAGAAGCCAACATGAAGTAAGTACACAGTTTGTTAGCTTCAGTAATGTGGCTGTGTTCTAAACATTTGGAAATTAGCTGGGCATGAAATTTCTGTGGGGCTACTCTTATTCTATCTAAAATGTTAAATAATCCTTAGAAAATATACTAATATTTCCCTAGAAAGCAATGAAAACTTCTGCTTCTTTGTCTTATTGCTTTTATTTGGAAATTCCACCATGTTATGCAACTCCACGAAGGAAGTTATTTATGCAAAGCAAAAATACTCACAAAGAAGGTGTTAGAACTCCTATTCTATGACATAGAACCTTTGCAAATTTTATTCTTTAATGTGTCCCACTATAGTTGTTGGTCAACTACTTCTATGATTACCCTAATATATGAGAAAACATATAAGTCTGAAATCTACAGACTACATAGCAAATACCAATCAACCAGAGAGATAGTTTAAAATATTTATTTCTCCCAGTCATTCTGACACAAACAGGCCATGATATAAACACCAAGTGTTAAAGGAATGCCAATCAGATAAATTAATAGCAAAAATACTTGTGCTTTACTAAAAAGCAATGTCAAAATGTCTACTTTCTTTTAGGTATGTGATAAGGAGTGATAGAAGTACCGCTCTGTATAAACCATCCTTCAGTTGCTTCTGCTCCATCATCTACCAGTTCAATTATTCAGGAGCCTTTTATTTCACCTTTCAAATGACGATATCTTTTCTATTAGGTAAATGTAAAAATCCATGTTGTGAAAGTAAATGAAATAATGTCTATCAACCCTGTAATGTCTGTTACACAAAAGATACTCTATGGAACTCCCCAATTATCTTTCTTCTTAGTCAACTCAGTTATTTTGTATCTAATGTTGCCAACTGAGTTATTACAGAAAGAATGCTAGATGTTATTCTAAGGGACATACATTTTTACAAAAATCCTGTGACAACTCACTGCCCTCCAGAGATAGCAGAAACAACTCAGCACACATTGTAACTAGTGAGTTGTACTGTTTCTTTCAAATTAAGATACATTATAGGCCCTCCCATGGTTGAAACTGCATTTTTTCCATGTTTCCTTCCCTGTGTAGTACTGTCTTAGGGGTGGCTAATTGGGGCTTGGGAAACAAAAGAGAAAAGGTGGGCATATTCTCAGAAGGTGTGGTGGGGAGGCACTTGGCTTCCCGTGACTCTGTCCTGAAATTGTAAGTTCAAAGCACAATAGGCACTGATTAAACAAGCTAGGTGACAGAATTCTATCATGTCAATCATAATTTGGAACTTTGTTTACTTAGTACCTACTCATGTTTGGTCAGCAGAGTAGAATTCTGTTTTGTAAGACCAATTGGGAAACAAAACCTAAACTAAAGGAATTGCTACCAAGATGGAGAATCTGCAGTTAATGAAACCCCTTCCCCAAAGTTAAGCTGAGACTCCTTCTTTTCACCAGACGGAATGATTAGTTTTACTTCTTGTCATCGTTAAGAGTCATTTTCTCAAGCATGAGGCATCTTTCAGATGCATGAGGCTTCTTTCAGACCATATAAATGCTTTGTTCTGTCCAGATGAGGTATAATATTCTAAGTGAAGCTTTAGGCCATAGCTCCAAGACTCCCAGCAGATGATATTGAACCACCTGTCCCAATAAGCCAATTAGAGAGAAATAGTGGTGAAAAGTGAAGAAAGGAGACTACTACTGGGAACAGGAACAGGTCATTAAGTCCACTGACCCTATAGTCTGCCTTCAGGGTACTGACATGAACTTTTGGTTTAAACAGAGAAAGAATCTGGGCAGGAAGAAAAAAGGAATGCATAATTAACCAGCCTGGTGAAGGTATAGACTGCTTGATCACTGTTTTAGTACTGGTCCTTCTAGGTCATCCAATAAGGGGATCAATGTGGTTCCTATTACATGGTTACTCCTGCCAGGGGTCACCCTCACTTTCATAGATCATTGTTAACTTTTGTGGGCTCAACTTTTGTGCCTTCTTCTTAGAAGGAGGATGAGACAGATTAGGTGTAACTGGTTTGTAGACATATACTCCTTGAGAGGACATCATGTCTTTGTCTATACATGGTCTAGCAGAAGTCTGACCCAAAATAAAGGAGAAAGATACCAGATGATAGGAGAGGGACCAGACGGTCACCCTGCTTTTAGTTACCTTGTGGGCCCAAATGAGGAGTCAATGCTTTTTAGTAAAAGTAGCTTCTAAGTATTTGTTATAATAGGACCTATAATCAAATTAGGTAACAGACTTTTTCTATGGAGTCACGGTCATAGACACAAGATTGACCTGAATTTGCTTATTTGACTGGACTCATTTTAGCCCAGAAGAGACTTAATTTACAGAAAACCTATTATGAGCTGGAAGCAGTTCTCAAACATATCTGATATTCACTTGAGTTAGGCATTATTCTCCTCCTGTTTTAAGTGAGAAAACTGAGGCTCGTAAAGATTAGTGAACATTCCCACTGTAATTAAATAGAAAACAGTGGAGATCATGCCCAAGTTCTGATCTGTTTGATTCAAAAACCAGTGAACTACTATTCCAGCCTCCTTCACTTTGTAGATCTTGATTTTATGAGAAAAAGTACTCTAGCATTTCTTGTAACCTACATAGATAAATGAAAATAAATTTATTAATCACTTGCTGTTCTCTTTTATCTATTTAAGCAATTTTATTAAAAATGAAGTCTTATGTGACCAGACCCTTGTGTTCATGAGCATGTTACAGCTGAGTCACAATAATTAATTTCCCTGCCAATCTGCTGGAAGTTTGAGATTGCAGGCTACCAAACACCTTGTAAGTGAGGCATTTAATAATTTCCGATGTTTATGAGTCATTCTTTAGCATTTTAGTTAGGTTGCACTCATTTATAGAATTGCTCTTTGTGCCTTGGTTGTTGTTCCTTTTAAAAAAAAAGAGCTAAATAAAACATCGGTAAGTGCAAAATTTGTGATTGCAAATCTTACACTTTACTGAGCATAAAGCAGCAGTCTGGTATTTGTGAATGAGACCATTTGTAGTGATAGCAAAAGACCGACAGAGGGTACTAAAAATTTTCCATCTCACCAGACCCCACATTCCTCAAACATTAGGACCAAAAAGCGCTGTATGGATTCTCTGCGTGGCAAGCTATTCATAGAGTCCTTATCTCTGTAGGAATATCCTTCTCTTCATATCTCCTTATTTGAAGACCATGGTTTCTTGTTTCCATTTATAGGAGATTAGGTCTACCAAGTATCATTGAAGAGGTAAATTTGGGATTATCTCATATTGATCGACCTTAAAGGATTCAGGGCAAGCAACTTAGTTTTGCTGTATTAGCACTTTTTCTCTCTTGAGGGGCAGAACTTTAAGGGACAAAATAGAGGGTGTGTATTGAATAAAGAGCTCTATTAGCTCAAAGGGTGCATTACATATTTTACTTATTTATTAAGAGAAATCACTGGGTTAAAAAGTATCTGAAAAGAAAAGGACATAATATGCCATTTGTAAACATCTAGAAGTGAAATGCTATTCAAGGTGCTGTAGAAGTTTTAAGGAATCATATTTTTCCCCATTGTTTTGAGGAATATGTGCTAGGGATGAAACCCGGATCCTAGCACCTGCCAAGCAAAAATGCTACCAACTCAACTACATCCCCAGTGTGGGATGCAGGGGAGGCCGTCCTCTTTAATTTTGTTTACTATTTTTTCCCCAAATTTATTTTAGACTTCAACGTTATTTTTCATTTTCTATTGATAAATATTGTTTCCTGTTTGGAAAATCCTTCTCCATGTATTATAGTAGAAGAGCAAGGCACTGGTAGGGCCAGAAGTCCTGAATCCAAGTCACACACACACACACACACACACACACACATACATACATACATACACACACTTACATACACACACAGAGTTTGTACCTTCAGAAATCTAAGTCAATGGCAGAAAAGTGAAGAATTTGCAATACTGACTGTCAACACAGATTTTTATTATAAATAAGAAATTATTTCCATTTGCATGTGTGAACTGGGTATCCAGGATGACACAGGCTCCTAAGCGCCAGAGGACTACAGCAAAAGCAGTGCATCTATTTGCAGCTGGTTCTATTGTGAAGATAAATCAATTTTAACCCATTCGCAATGTAGTGTATGCTTTCAGTCCTGTTCATTTTCTGTCTTTTGTTACACTTGGTCAGATCTTGGCAAAGCATTAATGTGTTTTATCAAGCTTCTTATTAGTCTAGAAGGAAGTTTATTCAAGGGTTAGAGATTTGAGAGTAATTTCTTTTGGATTCCCACCCATCACAAGCTTTGAGTGTGTGGCCAATTGCCTGTCATGGCAGAATTTGTTCATCCTGGATGTAACTGATTGATATTTCCTGACAGTGGGGTAGCCGTCTTAAACTAAGCATGTTCTCCTATAGACAAGAATGAGCACATGAGTAAACATCATACACTCATAGGAGATCCTTGAGGAAGACCTTAACAATTTATCTTTTTAAATGATGTAGGTGGCCAACTAAGCAATATGCATTAAAAAATATCACCTTTGCAAATACAGTCATGCTGCATAGTGGTGTGTCAGCAAGCCATGGGTTGCATACAAGTGTGGTCTCAAATGTTTTCTTCACCTAATGATGCAGAAGTCCATCTTACTGGCTTCCAGTACACTCTGTGATGTTGGTGCAATCAAACTGCATAATAACAGGTTTCTCAGAATAGTAGCCCTACTATAACTATGCATTTTTAATGTACAGATTCATTTTTTATGAAAAGAACATAATGCAGAAAAGTTTTTATGGGACTGAAGGTCAACCTGTCCCACTCATATACAGGAAAACATAGTAAAGTGTTTCTGTTTGCAGAAAGGAAAGGATAATGAAAAAATATTGAAGGCTCTAAGATGAAATATTTTTAAACTAAGGGAAAAAATATGTTCTCATCTCTAAAAAGTGGACCCACACATCTGACTATATAACTAAAGGAGACTGAAATCTAATAAGAAACAGATGATGCTGAATTAATCACAAGCCATTGTATTCAGTTTCCAATATCTATTTAGTTGTGTGTTGTTATATATAAAAGTATGTGCTATGTGTGTCCACGTAAAACACATTAAGCTCTGGAGATGCAGCCTTCTTTCTCCAGAGAGAGAGAGAGAGAGAGAGAGAGAGAGAGAGAGAGAGAGAGAGAGAGAGAGAGAGAGAGAGAGAGAGAGAGAGAGAGAGAGAGCTGTGGTAGCTGAACTCAAGAGCTGTGTCTCCATGCATGTTGTTGTTACAGTGAGGAAAGCATATAAGTACAGGGAAAAATATTAAAGCTATATAAGTCCGAGGTGAGAGTAGACCCCTTTCTGTTATCACTGTAATTGTCTAAAACTTTTGCAAGTAGAACATACAGGAGGAAGACAAAAACAGGAATTTACTAAACTATAGGAAATTTGTACAGTTTAATGAGAGAACATGAGAGAAAGGAGCTAGAGAAGAAAATAATAGAAAACTTAAGAAAGAGTGTTTAGGGCTGGGGCGATGGCTCAAAGGTTAAAGGCCTTTGCTTGCAAAGTCTGCCAGCCCACAAGTTCAATTCCCTAGCCACCATGTATAGTCAGATGCAAAGTTTCTCTCATAGTACACACACACACACACACACACACACACACACACACACACACACACACACAAGAAAATAAATATTTTAAAAGTGTTTATCAAAATAGACTTATAATACTTTTTTTTTCTTTATTGTTCATAATGAGTTACATTGTTATAATACTTTTAAAGAGAAAAATTATAAAATTGTCAGAATCAGGAAGAAGAAAATAAGACAATATTTTGAGAGTTCAAGATTTTAAAAACAATATGTTCTTTTAAAAAATTAAGATTTTCAAGGTATAAAAAATATTACAGGATTGTCACATGTCACTGGATCTGACAATGAGAAAGACATTGGGGAATTTTGCCAGAGAGACAGAGCTGGCTTGTGGGTGGTGAAGCCAGATTGTGGTGGGTATGTGTCAGGAAGCAGAATTAGGGGTGTAAAGTGCTGAGACTTTGGAATGGGGTATATGTCTTACTCTTAGACTCTCCAAGATTTGGGGAAGTAGTGTATAAATACAAGGAGAAGATAATTAGATGGTGATTACAAGTTAAGCTTCATTTAGCATCCTTGTAAATGGCTATCTTGGAAAACACAGTGATTCTCTGACCTCTTATACCTAGAGAACCAGTTCAAAAGCTCTAGTCTGACTTGAATCATCTGAAATGTGGAAAGTGAAGGAGCAGAAACAGAGAGCAAATACCTGGCTGAGCTTAAGTGACACAGGACATCATTAATCTATTTATATCCTCCCTTTTTTCTCTGAGGGTTCCAGGTTGAACTTGGGGCCTTCTCCATGCTAGGAAAGCACTCCACCGTGCAACCATATCTGCAGCTCCTGAACTGTATGCACCCAGAGACTTTCATGAAAATTCCATGAGAGAGCTAATAGTTGCAATTTCTTCATTTGAAGCAATAGTAATTTCATGCACAGTGAGCATGGAGCAAAACAGTCAAGAATTACTTCTTTACTTTGGGACATTAAAAAAATAAGGTGAAGGCTAAAGCCAGGGTTTCAGTGAAGAGAGTAAACTTTCAAACAAGTGAATATAAGAGAAAGTAGTGATTTAGATAATTTATACCTATGGAAACAAAAGATGTAAATTATCTCAGTTTTCTCAAGAGAGAGAAGGTGAAGCTGTAAGCTGAGAGGGAGCGCAGCGGTAGAATGAATGGAAGCTGGAGGGTGATGAAGGTTATGTTTGTGAACTTGAGCACAGATAGTTTAGAGACTGGCATTGATTCAAGCCTTCCCTATGTCCCTTTTTATTACTGACAAGATACAAACTACCTGCACAGTTTTACCTATCATTGTTTTTGCCCCATCATACAAATTATGAATAAGGACAAAAGACATATTCCTTGTTGGTATAATTTTTAAAATAGTTTTGATCTCAGAGATTTCCAGAAGAGATTAGGAGACCTCTCTGTGATCTGCCACTTAGTTGACAAATACTGCTACCAATTCTGAGTGTCCAAAATCAAAAATACTAAATGTCTTAACTCAAAATTATATCCCTGGCTGTATAGAATACTGGCCTCATGTAGAAAAACATTTTGTATTTTTACATTCACTTTTATTTTCTTACTGTCCTCTTAGGAAAAGGCTTTCAAATATGTGTTTGTGAAACAAGGTCTGAGCACAGTGAAATTCTCAATAATCTAATAGAATGCAAAAAGACATTGTGATTACTATTTCATGGGCTCTTCAAATTAAGGGATATTCTTAGTGTTAAAACTGCTCTCCTTTTGTGGGTACAGAATATCTATTATTTAACAGCACTAGAATAATAGATAATTAACTTTATTTTTTTTTGTTTTTACTTTGCAGTAACAAACGTGGATATGCATGCTTCTATCAGAGTTCTTCTGGTCTTTGAAATCCCAAAGTCTAATCATCAATACTCTTGGAGATATTTTCATAAACAATATGCTATCTAATGCGAGCATAATTGGAGCAAACGAAGAAAGAAAATAAAACAATAATTTAGCAGCTGAAATATTAGGCCTGAATGATAATGGTAAACTTCCTCCTCGCAGGCACACACACATCAAGGTGCAGAGTGGGATACTTTGTGATCCATAATGCTATCTCACTGTGGAGCTCTTCAGGAAAACTCTTAAATAGCATCCATGGCAGGGGGCACAGCATATAATGTCATATTCTATGTTGCCAAGGCAACAGCACAGCCAGCAACAGAGACTGACATTTTGAAAGGCACATGTGATTTCATTATTTACAAGTTAACAGAGAAGAGAACAGAGACACTGTGGTGACTTGCCAACATCTGTTCTAATGCTGCATATTTATTTTTTTTGGAAAATAGACAATGTTATATCATAGGAAAGCACACTCACAAAGCCATTCAGAAAGACTCTTTCCCTGCTAAATTATCCATTTATTCAGTAAGCATTTACCTATTGTGTGCTCTGTATTAGGAACACAAGTGGACAGTACACAATAACTTTGCTCTTGTTGCTCTCTCTGACTATATAGGAAATGATGGTAGAAACTAATGCATGGGAACTTCAGATCAGGACTAAGGGAATGTGTGCGTCTCTCATCCCCAAGCCCCATCATGAATGTTTTGATGGTAATGATCTATACTTCTGTTATTCTTATGCTAATCTCAAATGACTATTCTAATGGGGTTATTATGTATCTCTGTAGATGTTTTGAGAAAAATAACAATTCCTAATTAAGTTTGATAAATGCACTAGAACATATCTTGCTCTCACCAATGCATAGGAACATTTCCTGATAGGAAGTTCCCATAGAATCCTCTTAAGCAGTATTATTGTTCCAATGAATGTATTTGAGGAGAGCTTTATTAGAGTCTGTGCTAGTTCAAGAAAGTGGTAATGGTGCTAGAAATACCCATATGAGTAATGGGCAGCTGAAATGCTGTAAGCTACTGAATTCCATAACACCATCAGAACACTGGATTCATAATGAATCCCAAGGATATTACTTAACCTTTTATTACTTCTTTTCAGAAGCAAACACCAGGATTTCTGTAATCTGAAAATGTTTCTCATAAGAGGCCTCATTTTAATGTTATTTATGTACCTTCCTCATGGACTTGAATTTAGTCATGTGAAAGCTAATTCTATTGCCTGTGCTTAACAATACTTAAATAAGTGAATGTAGCACCCTATCATTAGACTTCTATTTATCAAAGCATAAATGCATTCTAAACATGCAGGAGGATAGCAACTGTGCAGATTTGCAAGGGAACAGGGTGGCACGGCTTGGATGCTGGTAGAACCACTCAAGTTAAATTGGCTGTGATCAGGTGGTGTCTGTTCTATGTCTTCCCTGGCCTCAGATTTAGTGACAAACACTGGTGCTTGTGTGATGCTGAGGTTTGTGACTCATTGAATTATGGGTTTTGAAATAAAATCTTTCTTCCTTGGTGATAGTGGAGAAGCTTGGCATTCTTCTGCCTGCATTTGCTCTCAATTTTATTCACTGGGCACTGCCCCTTTATTACCTGGCAATACAGTTTAATTTGAGAGGGAAAGAAAAGTCATAGTTCTTACCCCCCACAGAGGGTGAGAAGATTAAGAGCCAAGCAGTGTCCCTGCTGTGGAGAGACTGCAGAGGTGTTATTAGCTGGAGACAGCGCATAATGCAGCATCAGTGAACAGACTGTATTTGCTGCCAGGTGCCTCTGAAGAGCAGAATTGCCATGACTCCATGTAGAGGACAACGTCTGTGGGTTGGTTTGGCTCCCAGCCTTTCTCTCAGACAGCTTGGCTCAGGCATAGATGTCTTGAGTAATAAGTGACTGAGCAGCCCTCGTGCAGAGAAATACTGTATTGTCTGCCTCTCTCAGCACCCAAAGCACATGTTCCTGTATTTTATATTCAATTCACTCTTGCACTTCGCTCATCTTTTAAATTTGTCAATGTGCAAAAAAGTTAACTCTGTCAAAAGAACCTAAACAGGGTTGTCTGCTAAGAAGAAGAGAGCTACATATGTGATATCCATTCAGCTGAAATGCCAAATGGATTTTTTAATAGACATGAATATTCTTTTTGTGATGTTAAAAATTACTGAAGTCAAGAATTTAGGAGAAAGCAAGAAGGAACTGACAGATTTTTTTTTTGTAACATACCTTTTCCTTCTTTGATATTCTGGATGAGGCCCTTGGATAATGTCAGGGGATATGTAAGAAAGAGCATGTCTGGACTGTGATACACAGCATCAGTTAGACCTCATATTGAAACCAGGTCATTCAATGTCAGAGCTATCTGTGACTACTTAACTTCAATAAGCATCTGTTCCTCGACTATAGAATGGTAATAATAATGAAATTGATTTCTTAAGAACACTGTGAAAAATCAAGTAAACAAGTCAGTCTTTTACATAGCATTTGGCACATAGTATTTATCCATTAAAGATTATCTATTATTTTCTAAATTAAAATAGTCTAGAATTTTCAAGAAGAAAGTATTGTCCCTATCTTCATGCACACATGTATACACTTGTGATTTCATACTTATGTTTTATAATTGAAAGAAAAGATGGACAAGGGATTTTATCAGTATATACGTTGTTTGGTTAGACTTCTACTACTCTGTGCATTAGCAATGACTAGATCTCATGTAAACTTGGTTTTATCAAAAGCATAAGTCACTAACAGTGTAGAAAATTGAGAAGAAATCCAATTATACAATTCGACTTTTGCAACCAAGACTCTTATAAGTGAGAAGGGACTAACCAGCACAGATTTTTTAAGTGGCCCTAGAAAGTCCAGTTAATCAGAATCCTTCATATTTATCAATTCATGTTCTATTCAATAAATATATTTTATAATGCATCTATTGCATGACTGTGAGAGTGAGTAGCTATCCAAAATAAATGGATATGGGTATCATCTTTGTACTAGAAAGTTTAGTAGCCTTACACGAGAGGCAAGTAAGTAAAGAAATAGCATCAATGCAATATGAAATGAATAGTAACAAATGCAATTTAGGGTATTAGATTTTCTGAATGAACTTAGCATCTCTATGTAAAAAATGCAAATCTCAATTCATAAATATATACCAATAGTCTCTAAAATATTTCCATAATTTTTATTTCAAGTTACATTTCCACTTTTAATTTAGATTTTTTTTAGGTTGAGAAGGTACAATCTGGGATATTTCCTTTAATTTATATGCTTGTCATATTTTTTCTTTAGGGACAAATTGTAAAATTTGTAAAAACATGTAAAATCTATATTGTGAAAAGGAAACAAAACAAAACAAACAAACAAAAGACTGGACATGGTGGTGTGTGTTTGTAATAATTCCAGCATGAGGGATGAAGAAATAAGGCAATTCTTGGTTTTCTCTGGCCATCCAGCCTACTTGGTGAGTTCTAGGTCAATAAAAGACACTTATAAAGGGTGGGCACTCCCTGAGGAATGGTACTTGAGTTGGTCCACTGGCCTCCATGTGTGCTTGTGCAACCACACATGCACCTGCACACACATGACTCACACATGTGAAACAAAAAAAAACTATAAACACTTTGGAAGATGAGCCATTTCATCAAATTTTGTGTGACTATATAAGCTCCACACTGGAGCAGGAAGGACATTGGCACCTGATTCTGCTACCCAAACAGCATCTTCTTGGATCCTATGCTATGATTGGTAAAATAAGGGACAGTTGTAAGATAGTGGGGCAGTGACTATTTTTACTAGCAGATTTCCTTTTGCAATAGAGCTGCATGGGTGGTACTTGACAGATCTGAGGAACCCCAGGATTCCAAAGAATGTCTTTGGAAGTCCTTTGAGCTATAAAATCCCTAAGGTTTCTGATAGTGCTAACAGCTTGTGATTTTAGAAACTAAATAATTCACAATGAAGTACACTTCTTCACATAAATAGATACCTTCATATTCAAGGAACGAATAACTGAGGCTGACATTCACTTTCTTTTTTACACAACTCAATATTCTAGAATGAATCTCCCTGAAAATTAACTATGACCAAAATAATAATAAGGATAATAATGAGCTTCTAGTGCTATCACTAGATGAATAAGAGCTTTTGAAACAATGACAACATATTCATATACTATTTTAAAAAAGAGCATCTCTGTGTACACTGATCAAACAACTAACATTGTACAGGATTATGCTTTTTAGCTCAGCAGAGAGTATATGAAAAAGCATAATGCTTTTCTGTCACACATTTATTTTTAACTTAACATTATCTAGTATCAATTACTTTGTAAATGTTTCCTTAATTAATTCACATTAATGTTCCATCCTTTCTTTATTTTACTCATTTGAACAATCAAAGCTGTTTCTTTAGGTAGTACCAGCCCATTATATTTTAGGTAGTAGGGATGGAAGGCAGACAATATCTGAGACTTCTATTTCATGAAGTCCTACCACAATACTGTCAGATGAAAATTGGTGATTTAATGCAAGAAGAGTTAGTTCTATTTTTTAAAATTATTGATGGAGATTTTTCTTTATAGAATTTTATGTCTCACTTACCTGATGTTGAGATGGAGAGGGTTAAGAGTTTGGTTGTCAAGGGGAATCTTTGGAAATGTTCCTCAGAGTGTCATGTTGCCTATGTTTCATTAAAGGCATGAAAGCTATCAAATGCTTGATGGACATTTACATCTATTATTGTACTAGTCAATTCTTATTTTGGGAACAAAATACCCAAATAAAATTAGTTTAAGGGAGAAGGGTATATTTCTGTCTACATTGTCAGGTTCCAATCCATCATGTAGGAGGATGCACAGCAGCAGGATTCAGCACAGGGGGGAAGCAGAGCTGCTCAGCCAGCACTCTCTCTTTTCTGTAGTCCAGGACCACAACCCAGGGAAAGCAGAAAATCCTTCCTGTCATTATAGACTGATTTAGTCTATGCTCAACACTGGAATGATGAAGAAATGGTGATTCTGTTCTATAGAATGAAGTTTTGCCTTATTCTAGAGTTGAAAACAAAAACCTAAGAAATAAAATTTGATGTAATTTTGTCTTTTGACAACCAATTTTATTTTATTCACACCCTTCTGCCTTTCTAATTTTCCATTTTCACTTCTTATGCTATAGTGTCACCCTGAGATTTGCACTAAGCAGTGAAATCAGAATCTGAAATAAGGCTTCTGTACAGATAATTTAGAGAGGAAGCAAGAATAAAGAATAGTAAATAGGGATGAGAGACTGAAACAGAAAAGGAAATAGATGAACCCCTTCACAACATGCTAATGTTAATATCTTTAGGGAGCAACTGAAGCTCCGTCCAACCATGAGTTTCTGGGGTGTCATACTTTGCCTTTGTGTGCTCATGTCAGTGAAAAAAGGGGCAAGATACTGAAATGTACCACATGATGGCCATTAAGTACTCACACTCATTCACCCAGAATCCCCAAAACAGTCCTAGCAAATCCATGGTTTGGGCACATTACGGTTCTGGGGGGGAAAAGCCACATTATAGCAGTATCAAGAGGCAGGAGGTGAGGTCCAAAACATTTGCTGCACAATTTTTAATTTAGTAAGACTGCCCACTCCCCCAGTATCATTGAACTAGGTCTCATTTTTATCAAGATCTGACCTAAATACACTTAGTAATATAATAGCATGCATCAGACCCTTTCCTTAGTGCAAAAAGGAATAACAAACCACTGTATTTATTGAAGCAATTTCCTTTCCTTAAAGGAATTCATTTTAATGGAAAGTAACAGGAGAATGATTGAGAAGACAAGCAGTGATGTTCAGAGGTAGAGTAGCATTATCTCAGTGGCTTTATTGAGACTTTTAAAGTTGAAAACGACTCTTGCTGGCCTCAGATTTACTGGGCACAGCTGGGATCATTCTGTATGATGGGAATTCCACTCTTTAACTTAAGAATCATAGCTGCTGTCCAGGAAATAAAAATCAGAACACAGAGTTCAGGCTGTTGTTTATGTTCTTTCCTCCCCTTTTCTTCACTTCACACTTTTCAGTGTCCAACAACTGCCTGTCTTCCAACATTTGATCAGCTCCTACCATATAGCAAAAACAGCATAACCATATCCTGAACTTTGAGTTTCCATAGAAAAACCTAATAGTCTCATTGATAAAGAGATTTTAGAACTCTCTTTGACCATGAGGTGAGATTATTGTCTCTTTCAGAATGTGAAATCACATATACCAGTTGTTCCTTTCTATTGATAGCAGTTTCAAGAATGAATGGTGATTTTCAGTAGTTAAAGGCAGAGTCTCCAGGTCACTGCCCAGGCTCCATCACTGTGGGTTTTTTTTTTAATCTTTAGAGAATTACTCAGTTCCCCTGATCAGTTATACGTATATAATTTTTAGGATTTAGATTTTTAAGAAAATCAATGTAAAACATATATGGCTATTACTAAGGTTGAATGAGCATATTAATGAAAATGACTTACCATGGTTTCTGGCACGGAGAAAGTGGTCATTAATGCTAGCAAGCAGCACAGTGCTCCAGCAAGAAAAAACAATGGATCAGAGAATGAAGAAAACAAAACTGTAGGGGATACTGTGATGAGGTGACAAATAAATAAATGAATAAATAAATAAATAAATAAATAAATAAATAAATAAATAAATAGATAAATAAATAAAAACACATACTCTTTCTGCCTGCCTAATTCATGATTCCATCATTGTGCCTATTCACAATACCTAGTTTTTTCTTCTTAATGGTCATTGAACTCTCATGTAATCCTTGTAATAGGAGAATCTCAGCAACTCCAAGTGGATTTTTCTCATGAACTTGGCTTCTGTTCTCAATTGCTTTAGCTCCTCCAGTTCAACACAGATGGACCAAAAGATGTTCTCTCAGGAGGAAAGTGCAAGACAGGTATTACCACATATAAATGTCAAAACAAACCATTAATTGATCATTCCAAGAGTATAAGAAAAATTGTTCAACCAACAGAGTTTAGGACCAAATAATAGAAAGAATATTACACTGATTTCAATAATTGAAAGATTTTTAGGAAAATATTTATTAACCAGAGATTTTTTTTCACTCTAACCACTTTGGAAATTGATGGACAATGATTTGATAACCTTAGTCTCTGAGCCTATAAGCATCATCATTTTAAGCTTGAAAAGCAATCTTAAAAGATTATGCCATGCTGTCCTTGAAACTGAACACAAAGTTGATGGCATCTTGCCCTGTGCAGCTACTGGTGTTTCAGAAGATTTCCCAAACAATTGGAAAGTCATGCATTTGCATAGGTTACGGTCCTCCACTGCTGCTAATCTTGCTTATTTTACTGCTGCATGATTTCTAGTTTTCCTTCAAATCCAATTATCTTATCTGCGCATAAGGAGCCATATTGTCATCAATTATAAAGGAAATATTATCCAATTTTTTATTAAACTCTTCAATCTAGTAGTAATGTTCTCTATTGTTGGTTTATGAAAAATGAGGGAAAAAGACTTGAAATCTTCTCTGGAAATATTGGAGAGTGCTTATTCTTTACATAGTCACTTTCTATCTATGAGGGACTAAGGTATTTAATGGGCTGATAGGTAGGAACACTTCTTCCCCATATTCTACGTGCACACAAACACACACACACAGGAGCATGCGCTTGCACACACATGCACATGTATGCATGCACACATGCAATTATCTGCCTTCCTGGAATTGAAATTTACATTTCAGGTAGCCATTGATTTGAAGATTCCAGAAGTCAGCAATTATTGGTCAAATTTTAAAACCAAGCTGATATAAATGAATTTCTGAGAAACAGAAAAAAAATTCAAATCTGTTTAGGAGGGGGGCCTCATTATGGTTAGTTTGCGAGGGTGAACAAGTCTCAAGTCTCCCCAAAGTGACTAAATTACATGGTCAATTGAAACTTTTCCCACACTACGCCATGTGCCACAAGTCTATTGCCTTACTTAATGATTTTCAATTCTTCTGGTTGTGTCAGTGTGATATCCTTGGTTTAGTGCTAACTAACATAAAATCTTTTTGTGATATCAAACAACCATTATGTAGGCAATAGCTTGGTGAACCCCAGTAAGAACTCTAGCATGTCATGGTTGATAACTTCTTCTGTATGTACTTTCTGTGGTTGTGATAAAAAGTACCCCAGGTAAACATCTTATGTGGAAGGAACATTTACTTTGGCACAGTATTGTAGCATTTTCCATCTATAATCAATCACCTTCTACCATTGGGCTGGCAATGCAGTACCTCAGGCTGGGTGCACGAAGAGGAAAAGGTTCGTTTGCCTTGTGGCACCTGAGAAGCAGAAAGAAAGGAAATAGGCTAGGGATCTGATGTCCTCTTCAAGGATACACCCTCAAACATCAAAATATTTTCCATAAAGCCACATTTTTAAAGATTCCACCACCTTCTAATAGCAGGTTGGAATGGAAGCCATGCCTGTAACATATGGTCACTAGGGAAACATTTAATATCCAAGTAAATAGCAATGTCTATGAATGGAACTTTTATGTCAGCTTGAATGGACTACTCAGATGGAAAAGTGTGAGTGTGTGTTTGAATATCTCTAGGTGAGATTAACATTATAATCAATACTGAGTAAAAGATATCATCAATACTGTCAGACATCATCCAGTCTGCTGAGGTCCTGAACAGAGCAAAATGCTCACTGATCCAGAACAAGCATCTTCTCTTGCCCTTGGTCATCTGCTTATCTTGTTTTGGGACTTTCAATTTCACATCTGGACAGAGACCATGGGACTCAGGCTCTCATATTCAAAACAAATTCAAAACCCTTTGATTCATTGAACTAGACCTCAATGCACTTCCATACTATATTTCACAATAATGGCAATAATGTACACTCTTACCAACAGTGTATGAGTTCCCTTTTATCCACATCCTCACCAGCAAGTGTTATCTTTTATCTTTCTGCTAATAGCCAATCTCACAGAATTGAGGTGATATCTCACTGTGGATGTGATGCTCATTTCCCTTAAGATTAGTGATCCATCCCTTTCTCTTATTCCCATGGTTCGTTTATAGTCTTTTGATTATTGAAATCTTTCACAGATTTAAAAATCAGGTTGTTTTCTTGTTAATGAATTCTTTGAATCCCATACATACTTTGAATATTAGCCCCCTTGTTCAGTTCTGTAGGTCATCTCATCTCTTTATTTCCTTATACAGTCCACTGTTAAAGTATATCATAAGTAATGCCTCTATGAGAATTTACATTTTCTGTGCACATGTGGATGGTTTATGGCACATACCAAGAGGTACCAAGAAATGGTGAGCCATAGACCTTCGTTTTTCATACATATTAATCAAATATTTTTGAAGAAGTTACGCTAACCAGAACATTTATGAGAATAAACATGTCGCTCCAAATTTTTCCCATACTTGATTTTGTCGGATTTTGAACACTGTAATCAGTATATGATGGTCTCTTGTCTTTCCCTAATGATCACAGAAGCTGAACACCTTGCAGCTATATTGGCTCTTCAGACTCGTGCTTCATGAAAGATCTCTTCAAGATCTTTGTCTACTTGCTACTAGGCAGTCCTTCCTATTGACTTGAATGTCAGGAACAGTTTATGTGGTTTGCATGCTAGCTCTTTGTAATACAATTATGTACAAAAATATCTTCATGGCAAGTGTTTGAATTTTCCTTCCTCTAGTAGCTCATGAGTGCAGCCTTCTTTCATATTATCTTTGGCATTTTGAAATTCACTTTTGAGAATGGCTCAATTTTTTGCCAAAGATTCTTATTGGGTCAAGTTTATTGTAGATTATTGAACTATAGGAGTTTTAAAATATATAAGGAATATAAACTCTGACAGTTAAACCTATCATGAATATTTTTTCTGTCACTATGTTGCTTTTAGATGTTAGTGGCAATATAGTAAACAAAAATTCTTAATTTTAATAGATATTTGTTTATTTTTTATTTATAAGGAGAGAGAGAATAAGAATGGGTATTTCAGGGTCTTCAGCCACTGCAAAAGAATTCTAGATGTATGTGCTACTTTGTACTTTGTTTGACTTTATGTGTGTACTGGGAAATCAAACCCGGGTTGTTAGGCTGTACAGGAAAGCACAGCTGAGCCATCTCTCTAGCCTGAAATTCTTAAATTTAATATAATTCCATTTTAACTTTTTAAAACTTGTAGTTAGTTAATACTTTTTTTAGCTTAAGAAAGCTCTGACTATATTTAGAACTTAAAGATAGTACTTATAAAAGTTTCGGAGGAGGATATACAACTGATCAGGGATGGGGAGGGGGGGAATTGGGGAATTCGGGATAACAACGCATGGTTTGCCCACTAAATAATGTAACTCATTATGGACAATAAATATATATTAAAAAAATAAAAAAAAATAAAAAAAAAGTTTGGGGGCTGGAGAAGTAGTTGAGCTGTTAAAGGTGCTTGCATGCAAAGCCTGACTGCGTGGATTTGATTTGCCAGTACTCACATAAAGCCAGATGCACCAAGTGGCACATGTGTCTGGAGGTTGTTTGCAGTGATGAGAGGCCATGGTATGCCCCTTCTCTTTCTCTCACTTTCTCATTTTCTCTCTTTTTCCCTCCTTATAAATAAAAATATTTATAATTCTTTTTGAATAGTTTTATTTTCCTCTCACAGTTACATCATCAATTCAGCTGGACTCTATTCTATATGCAATGAGCAGTGGGCATCAGGATGAACATTTTCCACACGGAGGCAGCTTTGTGTGGTGGGAAGGTCATCCTTCGTCATTGCTATACATTGCCTTGTCTTCTGTATTTCAGGTGACTAAAGACATGTGGGTCTATTTTTGGATTCATTGATTGATTTATCTTCAATGCCTTAATGTCAATGTCTTAGCTAGTGAATGGCTTCCAGCTTTGCCTTACTTGTCCGGAATTGTCTCAGCTAATTTCCATATAAAATTGCTTCATATTTCCAAACTTTAAAATCAGGTTGTCAGATTTCTCGAAAGAAAATTAAAACTATAGAGATTTTGATTTGAACAATGGACCTATAGATCATCAATTTGAGAAAAATTGATATTGTTGTACATTGAATTTCAACTAAATCCTTTGATAATGAACTGTTGTCTATTTTATTGATGAGAGAACTGATAAAAAAGAGCAATTATGAAACTTGCCTTTTATCATCCAGACAATTAATACTTCACTTTGAATTTCTATTTAAAGGATGCAGGAAAGAATGCAGCCAAAATACATCGATGGTGCTTTGTTTTAATAATACTTAACTTCATGACTAGTTTCTATTTATTTCTTAGGAAACAAGATTCCAAAAATGTAGGACATTTGCTTACTTCCAACTTGTATGAGGCAATATTAATTTAGCATTCATGATTATTTTGTTTGTGAAGTGAGCACAGTAGAATACATTATTCTGTTGTGGTTTTAAGAGTCGACAGTCAGCTTCAGTCCCGCTGCTCTTACTTACATGGTATTCTACTACTTCGGTGCACATTCCAATGAACTGAACACACAGCTCTCACATTCAGAGGATTTGGTTTCTGAGAAATAGATATTACAGGAGAAAATTTGTGAAAACCTTTAGAAAATGACTTATCCCTATCAGTTCTTATGTGTTTTCTTAATGAAATGATATAAAACTAACTTATAGAGCCATGGTGGGGGAGAATATCAGAGACTTGGCAACCCTCAGTAACAACACACTTGGGTCATGAGAACCCGGCTGAAGACTGGGCTATCCATGGTCCCCTACCACAAAGATTGATCCAGATGGCCCACGGAGGAGGATATCCAGCTGACTGGGGATGGGGAAGGGGGGCAACGGGGAATTGGGGATAACAACTCATGGTTGGCCCACTAAACAATGTAACTCATTATGGACAATAAAGAAAAAAAACTAACTCATGTGCTTGTGTGTAAAATCAAGGGTAGGTTGTACTGGAAGTTGGCACTGAATTTTCCAGTAGCAATATAGTAAACAGAAACAGATTTATTATTGAAGTACACATGTATTTCTGCCTTTGGAATATGATGCATATTCTATTCCTCTCCAAAAAGACATATATTCATTGTATTAAGATAACTAGTAAGGATTTGCTTATACTATCAAGCATAAATTAATATCACTTATGAAATAAAGAATAAATTGGGTAAAAAATCTGTCTAGTCATCAAAAGAGATTTGAGCTTTTAGAATCTTTTTTACAAAAATCATGCATAAGTAAGAATTTATTTATTGATTTGAAAGCAGAGAGAGGTAGAAGAGACACAGAGAGAATGGCTATGCCAGGGTCTCTAGTCATTGCAAACAAACTCCATATGCATGGTGCCCCTTTGTGCATTTGGCTTAAGTGGCTACTGGGGAATCGAACTCTGGTGGTTAGACTTTTCAGGCAAGTGCCCTAACCACTGAGGAATCACTTCAGCCCAAGAAGCAACAATTTTAAATAAGCTAATCTTAATTTTATATTGATCAGTATATCAGAACCAAATTTTTCTCTGACTTCTCGCAAAGCTGCTTGTTAATGAAAAGGTGATTCTATTTTTATCTGAGGTTATTTCTTAGCTCTAGGTTCACAAACATGCTAGTTCTTTTTCTTTTCTCCTTTGGTATGTATTTGAGTCCTTGATTATCTAGAGTAAATGTTGATATACACTTAGAGGAATAGGCTCTCAGAATTTTTATAGTGTTTGGGTATGTTTCCTAATGTCCTAAGGCAATTGATACAGTTATGAAGGGATTCCTTTTACATATGGAGGAGAAGATCTGGTACAATGTGGAAGTCAAAATAATTTCAAATAGACATGATGATTCTACCTGAATCTAAAATATTTCCTATGAAGAATGAGGAAAAACAAAGTATTAATGCTTTTTTATCAAGTATATTTCTCCCTTATTTGGAAATATAAGTAAAACACCCCTTGGGCTTAACCTGAAGCCTAGCTAGTACTTGAACATTATCATTATACATGAATGTACTGAGGAACATTCAGCTTTTATTAATGTAGTCGGACATGTTATAATATTTTCAGTTTTTTTTTCAGAATCACTGCCAGTTCTATCATACTGATACCCTAATACCATGATGCTGAACACAAGGCTATATTTGATTCAGACACATTTTGGCATCATGGCTTGTCTTCATTAAACATCCCAGGTTAGTCTTGTTAAGAGGCTTGATATCAAGGCAGAACACATTTTCCTTACAAGAATTAACTATCACAAATGCTGATACCCAGAAATTTCTAAGACATAGGTGATTGGTTCAGCCCTTATCAAAATTACTTTGTTGCAAAGTAGGATAAGAAACGAAACTAAAATCTCATTTTCTCAAAATCAAGTCTCATATTCATAAGAGGTAGTTGAAACCCAAGACATAAAATCAGGGAGGAAAAATGTCTCCAGAATAAATGCAATGTTCAACTTGTCGAATTATTTTGATTTTATTTTTACTTTTGTTTTCACAAAAGCTAAATCTAATGCTGAACTTAAGTCAAGTTAAGTGTGCTGTTTGTAGTAGTATAAAATCTTGAAATGAGTATAGTCAAATTATATCCTAAGAGTCAAAGGAAAACTCCAAATTGGATTATTCCATTAGTAATAACAAGTGATATAAGTAAAATTGTAAAATTAGGAGTCTGGAAGCAATGTAAGTCCTGATATGTTTCAAGAAAGTAAAATACTATGAGAAAAAAGTATGAAATTTACATGTCTGATTCCATAAAAGGAATCAGCTCTACTTTTTTAGATTAACAAATGATTGTGTTAGTTCATTCATAATGTTAAAATTAGCATAGGCTTACAAACATAAACAACAGAAATATGAGAAATAATACATTCTTGGTGCTGAAGATGGGAAGCTCAAGATGGAGGTTCTAGCAGATTCCACAGAAAGAGACTTTCTGGCCATAGATGGAAGTCTTGGCTCTGCCACAGCTTTGCCTTTGGCTAACCACTACTTTCTAACTGTACGATGTGCCGCTGTGGAAGAGGAGTGGTGATGTGCCTGCTTTACCTTGTCAGTTTCCTCCTAAAGTATAAAAACGGTGCTTTCTTTCTGGGTTCCTGACACTATTCTCTCTAGAGTCAAGAGAATTGTGAGGCAAGGACAAAGAATAACTCAATTTCGTGTTTAAAAATCTCATTGTTCTTGACCAGACATGTTTGGGCAAGCAGGGCTCATCTATTCAAAACAATATGTGAGTTCATTTAATATTTCAGGGTAATATAAACTAACAGACAAATTATTGTTGGGAAGTCACTAAAGACTGAAATTTTGTATGTACATGCCTAGAGATGATTATGGAAATATGAATTAAAACTGTACAGAAAAAGTGTTGAACAAATAAATATTCACAGGCACCCCTTGTGTGTAAGTAGACTAGACCTCCCCAGATTTACAAGACTAAGTTAGTTTCAGAACTACACAGAGAAAGGATCACTTCAAACCAAAATGCAGCACACAGACACATCATTTTGTCAGGGTCCATTCTGGTGTGCTCCTCATCCAGGTGGCTCACTTCATTATCTTCAGGCTCAACTCGGTGCCATCTTCCCTGTCCTCAGTGCTTCCCTGTCCTTGATGAGATCTTCTCTGTCCTCCCTGAGATCTTCCCTGTCCTCGGTGAGATTTTTCTTGTCCTTGGCACTTCCCTCTTCAATATTCTTTATTTTTAATATTTTATTTATTAATTTTCAAGCAGAGAAATACACACACAGAGAGAGAGAGAGAGCACACCAGGGCCACCACCTTGTGGGTCTGGCTTATGTGGGACCTGGGGAATTGAACCCGGGGCCTTAGGCACTGGAGGCAAGTGCCTTAACCGCTGAGCCATCTCTCCAACCCTCTTCAATATTCTTGAGCCTTTCACCTCCACACCTCTGCAGTCAGATTCTTAACTCAACACTTCACCTCTGCATCAACACTTGACTCTATTACTCCCACAGACACTTCACCCTTTCCCAGTGTTGTGTAACCTAAGTCAAATTATTTGGAAATTGATGTGAGATTTCTGTGTCAAAGAGCTAACGATGAAGAAGGAAACGGTACAAAGAGTTTACAATTGTCACAGTCATTTTTCTAAGTGAAACCCACAGTATACTCCGTAAAGCCAACTAACGTGATGTAGCTTGGGAATCTATTGATATTCAGTAAATTTTGACATTGTGGAAAAACACAAGCATACCATTCTATGGAACTTGCCAGGCTTACTCATGGCACTTGGCCTTTTTCTTTCATATCTTTAAGTTTTATACCACTACCTTGGGCATTGATGAAAAGGAATTGAATGAGGCTGGGAGGTGGAGGGGAAAAATGAAAAGGAATAACCTTATTAAATAAAATTATCAAAATGAAGTATTACTATTCCACACTATTGTAAAATCCAATTTTATTTGCCTTTAATCCAGCACAATTCAATGACTAATTCTATTGTTAGAGTTAAAATGGTATATAAGTTTCAGGTTAGGATATAAAAGCTTGAAATAAAAACTTATTAAGTAAAGGAGTGAAAGAAAACTTTTACCTTATCCATTTGAAACTTCTCAAGGTTAGTTATAAATGGTTTGATATATTTTTATGACATAACTTTCATATTTGCAAAGTTATTCTTTATGCACCCATTTTTCTTTTTATTTCCACTGTTCCACTGTGATCCTGAAGCTTCACAAGCTATTCTCTGAGTTTGCTGAGAGAGATCTGCTTCATATTTTCTGCTGTCAAGCTAGCGTCCATAATTTACCACAACTAGATTCCTCTTAGTAAATTCTGGAAGGATCCAGACCTGGGGTTTCAATCTCAAAGTAAGGTGTGTGGTATTTTAATCAAGAGCTGTACCTTATGTTTATTCTCATTTATTTAGTAAAAAAAAACCCAAACACTTTAAATTACACAATGGACATGCTGAATACACCTTGAATCCAGAAGGGGAAGATAGTAATTTTCTGTTCTTGAAATAAGGAGAACAAGAGAGAAATCATTACAGTCAGGATGAAAGTGACCTTACTGAATGGATTCTAGGTCATTGCTTAGGCTGTTTATAAGATGAGCATTTCAGAACAATGACATATTAATCATGTTGAGTGACACCCAGTTTGTGAAGATACACCATATGCCCAGCAATACCTGAAATGCTTTAAATGCATGCTTTTCCTCCATTTGAACCCTGCAATTGTTCATGATTTTAAGTGATAATAATATCAATAGAAATAATCTTCACCTTCCTTTATGTCTCCATGATGTACAAGCCTTGCTTATATTCTCCAGTTCAGTTCTCCAAGCAGTTTTTTGAGGTTGGACTGGTGGAATATTTCACTGCTCAGATAATTTTTCCCACAGAGAGTAGTCACCCAGAGTAAGCAGCAAACACAACTTGAATATGTAGCAAAGGTGGCTGAAGCCCAGGTTTCTGAGCCAAATCTTTGCTCATGACCAATAGAGACAAGTGAAACCCCCTTTTGCCACTGTATTGAGTATTTTGGGTTAAAATTGGAAACATGCATGTTTTACACTTGTCTTCCCAGGATGCTATAAAATGAATCTGAGAGGACTATGGACACCAATATCCTCTATGACATATGGGAGGAGGAACATGTAGGTGAGTTTGAGGAGGAACATTTAGGTGAGTTTGAGAGTGATGAGAGTGCATAAGGAGATTTACAGAGAAGAGAGTGAAATTGTCTCTTGACTACAGGAAAATATATTTCTGATCTGCATTTTTCTTTCATTTCATACGCATTTATCTAATGGAGCTGGAACTAGTCACTGTCGCCATGTCCGTTTAAACAGAGTCGCCTCCCTCAAACAATTCTAACCAGACTTCCTTCTAAGAACAAGGGCACTGGATGGTTTCTTCCTACCCTTGCTTTTGTTTTGGGCCTATTACCATCTGCACTTTCCTTGTTAGCTTTTGGTTTCTAGAACAAGGCCTATTAGCCTCCCTCCTCTGCCTTGGTAAAGTGAGTTCTCTCCTATTGTTTGGCTCAGTCTCCTCTTACAATACCATCAGTAGCACAGCCCTGATGGACATGACTGTCTTAACTCTTGACCCATTTAGACATTTGCTACCAAGTCAAACTCTGATAGACTTAGGGAGAGAAAATTAAGCTTATTTTTTTAAAGACGATAAATGTACAAAATCAACAAATTAAGTATGATATTTCCTACCTATTCTTAGTAAATAAAGTTTAACATATTGTGGCATATTTAGTTTAGTAGTAAGTATTTTGGCCCTCAAATTTCTATCTAGAGTTCCACTTTACATCCTGAGTCACACAATGATATTTCAGACCACTTATTGGATGATGGTATAATTGACATAGGTTAGAAATGATAGATACATGACATATATTGCCTAGTGATATTTCAATCACCTCAGTTTATGTATGGATATATTTTGTGGTAATCACACAGATAGGCACCTAACAACATGTTTTTCAGAATGCATGATAGCCGTGAAGTGATACATGACTGTATCCAAGGGCAAGACCTTTATACAAGAAAAGAGAGCAGCTTTATCGTCAAATAGTTGCTATTGTTACTTAAAATAACTGTTAATTTTTTAAAGCTTTGAAATATTTTAATGGAGGGACTGGGCAGATTAATTAGTTGATAAAATGCTTACCATTTAAGCATGATTGCCCAAGCTTGGAATCCCAGTACCAGAAAACCAGATGTTGTGACAGGTACCTGTAATCCAAGCCATGCCTATAGGCAAGAAGGGAGGAAAATATAGAAGGATCTGCCAAAAACTTAGGGGTTTTTAAACAACATGACTCCCTGTCTCAAAGGAGATAGAAGGCGAGAACTGACATGGAAAAGTTGTTCTCTAACCTTCACACAAGTGCTGCTGGTCCATGAGCACTGACATGCACACACATCATATACATGCTGTTTATACACCAAAATAATAATGGACAAAATATGTTATATAGGCAAAAAGAGATGATCCTTGAAAGAAAACCTCATCTGCATACTCAAAAAAAATAGAAAAACAGATGTCCAACTTCCCATAAAGGAAAATAAGAGCCAGGACAGTATAGAGGGTAATCACACAGGCTGCAGAAAAAGCCCAGGGTTCATACCTAAAATGGTAAGCTCTCAGACATTTTCTTAATCTTTTCTTCTTCAGTGTTCATTCATATAGAGTAAGGATTGTTATAAGTCTGGCACTGTATACATGAAGTCATATAAAACTTGAGTTATATGACATTAAATGCTTAAAAGAGTTTCTGGCATAGAAAGGACTTGACAAGTGCAAATCTCCCTATAGCCATCAATTAGCTAGTGACCAGTGCAATCCATAGACTTTCTCTGGAGCTCTGTGTTCCTCTCTAACCAGCACTGCCCTAGGTTAGCCTAGCACAGAAGTGACAAGTCCCTTCTGTCTCTGATAATAAATTGTCACAGGAAATAGGCTTCCTTGACCGAGTGGCAAGTAGTTAAATTCTGCCTGCTGGTGTCTCACACATTTTAATATCTCTAAGCTCTAGCATACATCCCTTCTCAGTGCAGGCCTTACTTCCTGTACAATATGTCAAACTACAGAAGGAGACAGGAAGAACGGAAATTTCATTCCCCCTGTGATTTTCTGCACATGATTCAAAATGTACTACCATTTGTCTGGTATCTGCAGTAACTGCAGAGAAACCTCATTCTGTCATCAGAGATGTAGCCCTGCAGGGTTTGCCTGTGTTATTTGTCAGACTTTGTAAGCCTTCCCCTTAATCTTCAGCCTGTGTGGTTGTCTCCTAAAGAAGGCATTCCAAAGGCTATTCAGATAGCACATTTTCCTCTCTTCTGTACTCTCTTTTCATGGGCTCCTTTCTGATTTAGGATTAGTGGAAAGAATTTTTGACAGAATTCATTTAAGACCTATGCTCTCTTTGTCTTCTCAATATTAGGAGAATATCGTATTTGAGTTCAGCTCAGGAGACTGACCAACTTTTAACATTCTGACTCTGCCATTTAGTAGCTTTATAATGGAAGGTCAATTTTCTGATGTCTGTGAGCCGTGGTAAAGAGGCATTTTGTGAGAGTGCATTAAGCAAAATGGTGCGTGCATTATACCATAGCCTTTTGGGGGTGATATCAACCATTGCTTTGTTCTGCCCTGTCCAACATCTGATGGGATTTCCCATGTTTCCTTTTCTCTTTTCTGTCAAGATCTTTAAGCTATATAATAATTGCATGTCCTTCCTCCCCCGGAAATAAAAGTGAATTATCTTAATGATCATTATTTACCATCTGATGGAACAGGCATCTGCTTCAGTGATCTTTTGCCTTCCTTGCAAAGCATTTCTTCCAATCTCTGCTTAATTGTCTGCAACAATTCACAGTATAACACAATTACCCTTCCATTTTTTTTTTCTAATGCACAAGGTAGAGCACTGAAAACTCCTTTCACTTTCTATAAAAGCCCCTTTTCGGATGCACCAGAGCACTGGAGATACTGAGACAGAGGAGAAACTGACCACAGGAGCCTCAGAGTCTCCTGAAATAAGCTGCTGTCTTCTAGGTCATTCCACAGCCTGTGGTTTTCAGGCTGAAGAAAGCACCGGTGGCTACAGCCCTGCTGAGGAGTGTCTCTATCAGATGACCAACACAGACTACCACCTGTTCAAAGATATAGGCTTCAAAATGAAGCCAGACAGAAGGTCAAGGTCCAACATCACCACTTCCTACTTGTGTGACCTTGAGCTAGTAATTTCAGTTTCTCTGGCTTTTATCAATTTCAAATCAGTGTAGCAAAATATTATCTGTCATATTTTAATATAAAATATGGCACATAGTATATTGCATATTTTACAAAATATTTATTCATCTCCTCTGCTGCTATGAGGCTCCCTCGACCTGCTGTTAAATTCATCCTGGAATGATATACCACCTTGTAACTGGTCATAACTACATCATCCACAATGCTGCCAAAAGGTTGTGTGTAAACTAGACAAAGCCACCCTTCCATTTTAAATGGCTTTTGTTGCATTTATGGAAGAAAAGATCTTTAATAAGTTGGACTTGGCTTCCATACTCCTCTCTTCTTAACATGCTTTCTCTACAACCTACAACTAAACTTCAGCCACATCGCTCCACCCGCGGCAGCTCAGTGTTCATTCCTTCCCCATCAAAGACCCCTGCATGCGCAGGGCCTTTTCTGGAAGATCCAGGTTTTGTTATTTGCATGTTTTCTCTTTCATGTCTTCGGTTTCAGTAATACATCTTCAGAGAGGTTATTCTGTATCCCTGCTTAAATTTCATTCCCCTTTGCTATTCTTCCATAGCATTCTCCACTTTCCTTTAGAGCCTGTATCCTTTTGGGGGTTTTTCTATGCATTTATAATTCTAGTTTAATATCTGGCTCATGAATAATCCCTAGCACAATAGATAAAGAAATCATGCCTGTCTTGTATTTTCCATTATTCTAACTATTCTAACATCTACCTGAGTGTTGAACACATAGCATTGAAATCAATGTTGAATGAATATGGCAAACAGGAATAAACTCTCTCTTTTGCCTTAGTTCACATCTCACTATATGACAGCAGAAACTATAACCTTTCAAGTTGTGGCTATATTCTCTATGCAGTGTTATACAATCACACAACCATACGGTCCAGCATAACCAAGGTCATACAGTCATGACGGAATCAAGATTTAAACCCTCATCTGTCTGACTTAAAACCCTTTACCATAAAGAAATAGAACAGAGCAGGTTTAAACTCAGGTTGGGAAACAAATCAGTGCTTTTCTTTTTCAACACAACATCATAATTTTCAAAAAGTGCAATTCAGCGCTTCAGCTTTTTAAATGGTAATCCAGAAATCAGACTTGAATCAAAATTGGCTTCTCCCAATGGCAAGTGGAAATGAGTAATAAATTATCCCATGTCTCAAGCTTAGTAAATCTTTTCATAATTTTTCTATTCTTTAAGTCTGTTGCAAAAATAAGAGGTAGATAATTGAATGTTGCATTCAATAGACTTTTTACTCACTTCCATTCCTTTAGAACAATGACAACAAAAAATACACTGACAAGACTTAACAGGCATGAATGTCACCAGAGAGACATGGTGATTCTGAAAAATAATTCCATGATGTACAGGTGATGTACTCCGACCAGAAAGAAGAAAATTCATACCATTCACTGGCCTTTAAAAATATCTTATTATAGACCCTGTTACATGCTGCCAATACACAACATCAAGAGTCCCAGCTGGAACTTGAAAGGAAGCCAGTTCCCAGATGGTTAGTAGCCATATAGTGCTGGAAAGAACTACATGAGCTGCTAGGGGAAATTGGCCAATAGTTTTGGGAGAAAGCAGGAAACACTGGTATGGGACAGCAACCTGTATGACAAGATTTACACTCTGCGCAATAGTGGCACTCAACCTAGGTGGGTAATCAAGGGATCTCTCATTGGCTAAGAGATCCATTCAGTGGCAAGGAACGCATAGCTGGAACTGGGATCCAAGCCAAACTCCTATGGAGACCAAGAATCTGGACTCCAAGAAGAGGCTTTCCTTCGAATGATAAAAGAGAATTTCCTTAGGATTTAATCAACTGAGAAAGTGTGTGAATTAGGAATTTTGGATGTTTAAGCCCATGGTGTAGACCTGTTTTCAGTTATTCCAGAAATCGAGAGAAAAAGATCACAAGTCAAAGGTCTACCTAGGCTACAGAGTTAATTGAAGTCTACCTTGGGTGACTAAGTTAGCAAGTGTTTTCCTCAAAATAAAATAAATAAGTAAATAAATAGGTTTGAAAATATCTTTCAAATGTACATCAAGCACTTGCCTAACATGAGTAAGACCTTGAGTTCAATCCCCAGTAGTATTAAATGATTATAAATGCTTATATTTTTAGTCAATTAATAGTTTCTATAATTATTAAAAAATAGAAATGATGTGGTATTTGAGCAGTGGCACACTGGAAGGTGGCACTTAAGGCAAGGCACAGAGTTAATGTAACTCAGTTGGACAGAGGATGAGCATTGAGTCAGGAGACTGAGCCCTGAATATGCCTGCAGGTAAAATGAAAGGCTTCATACATGGCCAGGATTCGTGTACATGCAGGATATTAAGGAGTCAATGACCCTGGAAATCCAACATAAGAAGGAATTGCCTGGGGTGGAAATGTGGCCCATTTGACTAAAATATACTGAAAATAGAATAAATTTATCTCCATAAATGCAATTTTCAGAGCAGGGGATGCTTTCCAAGTGTTGGGAGGAGATTATTAAATATGCTGACAGAATATAGATTAAAACGATGTCTTGGGTTTTCTGTATTACTCAAAGTCTAGGTATATTCTGTGATAGGTCTCAGAACTTTCTGTCCATATAGTTTGATCCATACTCTTAAACCGAGAATTCTTACTAAATAAAATGTGGTGCAGAACAAAGTTTTATATGGTTGATGGACAGTTATTTTATAACAAGAGATTCAGGGGGTGGAATTTAAAAAGATGAAAGTAAAGACAATTTCAAAAATGAAATTAAACACTTCAACAGGAAGGAAAAAATATTATTCAGCTTAGAGGAATCAGATCAGAGCATAAAAACTTCTTCCAGGAAGGTGCTTGGTGTCAAAACTCACCTGATATTTTTGACTCTCAGGAAAATTATACTTAGAGGTGTTTAAAGAACCATTAGAAAGCATAGAAAACCTAGAATTTTAAAAAATATTTTATTCGTTTATGAAGGAGAAACAGACAGACAGACAGAGATTGGTTATGGATGCACACAGGCCTCCTGCCACTGCAAAGGAACTCCAGAAATATGTGCCATTTTGTGCATCTGGCTCCACATGGAGAATTAAACCCAGGCAGTCAGGCTTTGCAAGCCAGCACCTTTAACAGCTGAGCCATCTCCCTGGCCCAGAAGTTTTAAGAATAAATGTAAAACAATCAAATATGGTGTTCATAACTACAGGAGATAAATTACATAACAAATTAACACATTTTTCTGGCTGTCAGTATGCACAAGGCTTATGTAGTCATAATAATGAAAACACTGAATATTCTTTTTGAAATACATGGGCCTGTGTGTGCGTGGCGGGGGTGCTCATGTGTGTTCAGACGAGGGTCCCCTGTATGTGTCTGTGCATATGGAGTCCAGAGGACAATGTAGGGTGGTGCTGTGGCTTGAATGTATAATGTCGTGTCTACAGCCATACCACCCAGAACGCACCCGATCTCGTCTGAATGTATGTCGTCCCATAGGCTCATGTGTTAGAACACTTGGTCCTCAACTGATGGTGCTGTTTGGGAACCATTTAGAACTTTAGGGGGAAGGGTCTTCCTGGAGGACATAGGTCACTGGGAGTGGGCTTTGAGGTTATATAAAACAGAATCATTTCCTGTTTGCCCACTCTGCCAGACCGAGGATGCAGTGTGACCAGCCAGCTTCCCCCTCCTGCCACCATTCCTTCCCTGACAGGATGGAATGAATCCCTTGGAACTGTGAGCAGAAACAAGCCCTTCCTTCCTTAAGCTGCTTCTTGCCCTAAGGACTGCCAATGCCACCCACCTCACCTTTCTGACTTTTTCTTTCTTTCTTTCCTTTTATTTTCTTTCTTTTTTCTTCCTTTCTTCCTTTCTTTCATTTTGAGACAAAGTCACTCATTAACTGCAGTTCACTAATTGGGCTATCCTAGCTAGTCAATATGCCCTAGAGATGCTCCTGTTTTTGCCTCCCTAGTTCTCAGATTGTAAGCATGGAATACAATTGTATGACATTTTATATGAGTATTTGAAGGGGACATTTTTACATGAGTATGGAGGCTTGAACTCAGGTCCCTCTGCTTCTGAAATGAGCACTAAACTGATGGAGCTATTTTTCTCAGCTCCTGCATACTCTTTTATTTTTAATAAAATCTCTTTGAAAAAAATATTTTATTTGCAACAGGAGAGATAGAGAGACATGGAGAGAGACAAAAAGAGAGAGACAATAGGTGGGCCAGGGCATCTTGCCACAGCAAATGAACTCCAGATGCATGTGCCACTTTTTGTACAGTTGGCTTTACATTGGTACTGGGGAATCTAACCAAGGTCTTAGGCCTTAACCAATGAGCAATCTCTTCAGCCCTTAAGTAAAAACTTGCCATATACTGAGAGTACGTGACGATAAGGAAGGAGTGAGTAAAGAATGGGTTAAATCTTTATATACCATATTAAAGAATAACTTAAACTTAAAGGTTTGTTTTAGTAGAGAATGATTCATAAGCTGGGCAGCATTCTGGACTGGAAGCTCTTTAGGGAGCTCTACCCTCAGTGGAAGCAGGGAAATATGAATGAAGTGGAGAAATCACCTTCTCGGCTACAGGACTGAACTTGGCCTATTTGCACATGCTGCAATGAGTACCCAGCTTATTTGGATTTAGATATGATTTGGTACAAGGCCACTAATTGCATATGCAGTTGGCTAGTTAGTGATTTGCTGAGGCTCATTTTATCATTTTATTTTTTTAAGTCAGTTACATGAAATGTTTTGAAATTCCTTTCTAAAGTGTTGACAGAGGAACTTTGAGTCCAGAACTATCCCCATACTAATGGCTTCCTTCTTATTTTTTCTGTAAAGAATAATTGGAATGTGTTCTGATGATTAAAGAAAATGTGAAAGGTAGATATTATTTAAAGAAATGGAGATAAACCTAGAAAACCAATGAAATGAGTGGAAAGCAATGTTCACAAGGAACAGAACAAGTGAATAATTTTCATGCATTTTAAGTATTTGTGTTTTTTTTTCTAAATACCTGTTATTTTTCACACATGATACTTTGAGAAAATAAATTCTTTTCAATAATTCAGGGAACAAAATTGAAAAGGATTCAGAGGAAGGCCCAAAGAGACATGCGAAATGATTTTCAAGAACAGCCGAGCCAAGTGCCTTAGTAAGCAAGATTGCCTCAAATGTCTTCACAAAACCATTTCTTATCATGAGTTATGCATAAAACCTGAGCCACGGCAATTGTAATTATTGCCTATATCCTCCAATTTCTCGAGAGAACATTAGCTTTCTGCCAATTCACATGAGCTAAATGTCCTGAACTTTCGCTCACAAATTGATGCTCTTCCCAGAAAGAAAGATGTGTGCTGCCTACATTTCTAGGTGACTATATTGTGAGCTACTTGAAATTTCAAGACATTTAAAATCTGGGATTGCCAAAGGAAAGGTTTTTCAATATCTGTTGATTACCAGACTACACATTGAATGGCTATTTTAAAAAAAAAAAAAAAGAAGCCTTGGCCAATTTGAATTATTTCAGGCATTAAGAAATTCATTAGAATTTTCTTAGGATGGTTAATTTTTATTTTAATTCCCTTACCACCTGTGACTTAAAAAATACTGATTCCAGAATTATGCTTCAATAACTATCTTCAGAAAAACAGAAACCTCTTTTTTATGATCTTTGTATAATCTCTGCTTAATGTAAGAATTTCCATTTTTTTCTGAGTTTAAACTATAGTATTACCTGTTTTTAATTCAAGATTTTTTTTTGGTTTTTCTCTTTATATAACCAAGTCTATTATTATAGGTCATACAAATACCTACTTATGAAATGGGTACTTATAAAAATTTAACTTCTATGTCTAAATGAATAAACTTTATCCCAAGTGCTGAAATATTTTAAACATACAAAATCATGTCATTTTGGTCAGTATTCTCCTTACTCAGATATTCTCTTGCACCCAACAGAAAACATTTAGATTCATTTCTCCCTAAAATTTTAAATATATTTTATTTTTATTTTTTAATATGTAGAAACTTTGTATGGACAAATCATGTGTTGGCACCACCATTCCCCTCCCCTTGACCCCTTTCCACCAAGGATCCCCCTCAAGGTGATGACTGATTCCGCTCCTTGGGATCAAGGGCTGTGAGTTGTTCCAGCAGCAGACAGTTATGGGGGGTGAGATGCTTCTGGGTATTCCCCCCACACCATGGCTATTACACCCTTTCCACCCCCTCTTCCACAAAGTTCCCTGAGACTTGGTGGGTGAGTTTTAAGTCTGCTTAGTATTGAGGTCTTAGCAGCCTCTGGATTTCTGCTTTGGAACATTGGAGTGTTCTCAGTGTCTGCCTCCATTACCCTGGAGCAGGTTGTCAGCTCACTGTGGAAGCAGCGCTCCTCATGTCACCACTGCCTCTGTGGTTTCATGTGGGCCTTAGCTGCTGTGTTAGGGATGCCTCAACTCCTGCCAGGGAGTTAGCTATCAGTTCTGGTCTTGTTGGCAGAGTTGGATAGTCCAGGGTTCTGAAAAATAAAAACAGATTTTCCAATAGAGAGTGAGATCAGCATAGGTAAAATGGAACAAGTATTGTGAGTTTAGCACAATTCTAATTGGTGTAGTCTCTCTTTAGGCTCCTGGTTAGTGGAAGCTTACCCATGGAGTCCAAATTCTTTGTCTCCATAACTCCCCA
>PVHP010015683.1:10957-37080 GCA_004024765.1 Zapus hudsonius | reverse complement strand
CAGGGTCTAGTACCTTGTGACTCTCATGTCCGTTTCAGCAGATTCCACAATTTAATTGACACAGTAGTAATTACCACAAGCCAGGCTGCCTTGAAATGTTGTAGGAAGGTCCTACAATAAAGACAAAAATGGAAGCAAAGACAAGTTTGCCTTTGTCAGCATGAATGATCAGGGATATTTGTGACTTACCTCCCCCTCCCTCCCCCCCCCAAAACCAGTCACTTTACATGTATACAGAATTTTTTAAGTAGTGTGTGGCATTTATTTTTAGTTGTCTTCACAAAAATGAAGTCTTGTAGGAAAGGTTTGCATAGGTTCAAATCTGTTTTCTTTTTAAAATATACAAGCAAGGTGGCCAATCCCAAGCTAACTAACTATCAGAAAACAACAACAGCCACACAAAATTGTCCTGCGCTTAACCCCTATCGTCTGGAATTTTGTAAAACTCTATAGAAAACTTTAGGGTTTAAACAATTATTTCTACTACGTATTTCTTCTACCCAACTGTGACTTTTGCAATTAGGTTTTAAAAACTACTCCTGGACTAGGATGAGCTGTGCCTCAGTCATCAGAGCATATTCAGAGAACAGAATGTGTCATTCATAAATTTTAGATATTAACAGACCTGTCACGGAAATATATAAAAGGTTTCTTTTTATTCAGAAAAATTTAAATAAAGGCAGCTTCTGTTTCCCTAATATATAACTGCAAAAAAATCTCCAAGTACATGAAAATATTTTAAGTCTGTGAATATTCAAAATAAACCTTCAAACAGTATGGTCCTTCTTTGAAGGAGGGAGAAAATAAGTCCCAAGGAAAGGAGCTGGCTATCCCAGTAACATCTAAACTAAATTCATTAACTAAATTACCTGATGGCCTCTGAAGTCCTCCGTCCCTGCCTCCCAGCCAGGCTACTTCTCAGCCCTCTCTTTGGAGACAGAAAAGGAATGAGAGTTCACTTCTAGTATTTTCTACTATAAGTGGGTTGCTTTTGTACCATCATAATTGTAGCCGTCACAGCATGATGTTCTAAGGAGAGACACTTGCATCCCACCCTTCATGAATCAGATGAGCCACAGGACCCCAAGAAATTGGAATCTCATGCTGGGAGAACAAAAGGATTGGAGCCTGGTGCCAGTCAGAGAAGGAACTTTCTTTCTAGGAAGGGATTTCAGACAGTTCTGACAACTTGTCAGACCACTTGTCAGGACTGGGGCCAAGATAATCATGGGGCAGGGATGGACAGAACCCACCTTGACAAGAGTGCTTAGTTGTCCATACCTACTGCCCCTAAGCCTCTTGTCAGAACCCCAAAGATAAACATGGACATCTCTATTTGTTCCTTTTCCAAATAAAGCCAAATTGAATAAATGTCCTTCCTCTGTTTTTCACTATCACTTGCCTCCTTAATTGGCCTGTTAAGGAAGGGGCCAGAGCCTTGCTAGTTCTGGATCCTGGGCTCAGGCTCTGACCCTACCAGCTCTGGTAATACAATGAGTAAAATAATTATAAAATCAAACTTGCATAAGTAATGAACTGTCTACCTAATGAGTTCTGAAACTGAGTCTACCCTTGGTTTTGGGAGCATTCTGACCCAGCCAGACCCCAGTCTTATGATTTCATCCTTTGACTTCAACAGGATTTTCCTTTTGGCATGTGTGCGTAAAGTATGTGAGATATGTGATATGATATATAATGTTTGTGTGATGGTATGTGTCCAGATGTGCACATGTCCATGGAGACCAGAAGAGAACAGCAGGTAATCTTTATTGCTCATCTTCATGAAGAAAGTCTATGAGCAAGTAGCCAAGCAGGTTGTTTGTGGAGCCTATGGTCAATTCAACCATCTACCTGAGTTTCTACTCTCAACTATAACAGGTACTGTTTGGAGCAATGGAAAACACAAAGTAATCATCCCTGTTCTCATCAGCATATATCCTAGTGGGGAGAACTAGCCAATACATAGAAACAGATAATTCTTATGAGCAAATAAGAGAGTGATCAAAAATAAATGAGCAAAGACACATGTTGAAAGTAAGATGATCAGGGAAGAATGCAATGAAAAGATGGCCTTTGAGTTGAACTTGATGGAAGGAAGTCTGTACCCTCTTCTGAGTGACCGAATACACAGGCTAAGGCCGTGTGCACTGTGTGAGGACAGCAAGATAAGGGCAAAGAGACGATGAGGACAGGGATGTCTTAGGAGTCTATATAAACTTCACTCTGAATAAGGAGGGAGGTGATTTTAAGGGCTGGAGTCTAAACATGAGAAATGTAATAGGATTAAAGGATAAAAAACATCTAGCACGAAATCAGAAAACTGAATTGGACAGTACCAGAGGAATGGCAGGGGAGGCGGTAAGAACTGATGGGTTTGGGATTTACTTGGGAGAGCCAACAGGAGTTGTTGACAGGTAAGCACAAGCAGTAGAATAGAATGAATACAATAGAATAAAAATAGAACACAAATCTTAAGACCATAAACCAAATCTTCCAGCTGGCCAAATTTCTTTGCAATCTGGTGACCAGTGTTACTGGTCATCAGATGTCAACAGTCATGGAGGTCATCTCAAGAGGGACCCCCATCTCCTGCTCCTCTGGTATGAAAGAGAGGAAGGTGAAGACCTCTTCCTTAAGAGTTAGCCCAATGAAGTCTGTCAATTATTCACCTGGTCAAGAGACCACCCCCCACCTAAAGTCATGTTAAAGAGGTGGGAGGAACAGTTATCCCTTTAATAAGAAAATGTACTGTGATCCAGATGCTCCTCCCTGAGTTCGGTTGCTCCCATCCCAAACTGGTGTAAACCTATTGTTTTCCTGAGTTCTGACTCAAAAGGTGTAACTTTTCCTTTTTTCCTTTCTTTCTTCTTTGATGCCAGATTAAATCCAAACACTGGGGCTTTTAAAAATCTTTTTTCAATGAATCTCTCTCCTCATTATCTGTGTGCCTAATTTTTGTGGTCACAAGACCAGTAAGGAAGCCTGCAGCACTGTCTGAGTCTCTCTTCACACTGATCCTGGGAAGATGAAAATCAGCACAGTGTCTGGGCCCACCTTCACACTGACCCCGTGAAGATGAAAATCTGTCTTCACACATACCCTGGAAGGCATTACTATCTGCACCTTACAGATAAGGATACTGGAATTCAGGGTTGGTTAAGTAATGCACTAGCCTGTTAGTAGAGGAGACCCTGAGAAATGTGGAGCCAAAAGCTTACAGCACATCATGCTGGTTAGATGCTAAATTTCAGGGTCAATTCAGAGAAAGAGAAAATAAAAGAGCAAGAGAAGCCTGATTTGGGCTCTGACCTTTAATCTCTGCTGGGTGACTACAGGGTTGCTAAGAGTGAATTAGCACCGGGATAACATTATGAATTCTTTTCCCAGGAGAAGGGAAGATTTCCTACGAGGCAGCAATGTCGGAGAAACAAGCTCACCTAGTTCTTTGAAGAATTTTAATTACCCCAGAATTGCACCAGTAGGTAATCTGCTAAAGCTACTTCATGCACAGCCACCTTCACAAAAGGCCAGACTCCAGGAGCCCACCAACTGCTCCCAGGGGTCTGGGGAACTACATCAATGGCTCCAGAGTTCAGAGAAAACTTTTACCCTGGGGGTTAAGAGAACCAGAAGACATTTTCCATCCAAATGGGAAATCCATGGGAGTGGGTTCAGGAAGAGTAGTAGCTGGGAGTGGGGCCTGAGGCAGCATCCTGATAATGCAGCTGGCTTCTCTGTGTGGCTGAAAGTGCCTTCATCACAGTTGGCCACTGATACAGGCCTGTGCACCCAACACAGCTTATTGAAAAATAAAAATTAGGCCTTGGGAATAAGGAAGAGGACACCGGACCACCATGCCCATGTCATGAATTGAGTCCCCAAAGCACAGGACAGCCAATTTATTATATTCATGAAATCTACACCATGGGGGCTTTTGATAGGACACATCTCTGCCCCAAGATGTCTGGCGTCTCCATTGTGAAGATACAAAGTGGGGTTTGGGGTGGCTTGAGTTGACCACTGTGGACTGGAATCATGTGATAGCTTGGTGTGGGACCTCGCCTGGGGCCATGGACCAGAAGGCATGGCCTCTTCGTACAAGGCAGACTTCCTCCATAGCACAGCTGATGCAGGAATTTGGGGGCCCCTAGATTTATGAATCTGAAGGTTTGGGTTTTGTCCTAATCTTTAATAGACAATAACAATATTGTTAATAGACAATAACAATAGAGACGGAATCAAGAAGGAAAAATTATGAATTATTGAGTTTATTTGGGGAGAAAACACAACTTGTGGAGTTTATTTAAAGGAAACTGGGACCTGAGAAGGGAGGCCAGGTCACATTTTTATGTGGAAAACATACTTAGGAAAAGTGAAAATTTAGGGAGAAACTGGATTAGCTGCAAGCATGTAGAGAACTAGGGAAACTGAGGTTTCCAGGGAAGGATTAGAGTAAAATTGTGTGGAAGGCTGGGGAAACTGAGGCTTAGAGAATGAAGCCAGACTGAAGAAAGCTGTGGTCAAACAGAGTTGAAAGGATGAGCTATCAGGTGTATTGGAATCTTTGTTCCCTCGGGGCCTCACTCCCCGGCTGAAACCCACCTAGCTTTCTCCTATTCGGTCTCACAGCAGAACTAAGGGGTTCAGATTTCCCACATGGAAACTCAGAGCGCAGATCAGCATCCCAGCAAACAGGCTGGCAGTCTAGGTTTCTTCTGGAAGTCTCCGATGGAAATTTTATGAAGATTAAATGGGACGATGCCTGGCAGTCAAGCCACTCAAGAAATGTAAGCTGACCTGATCCTAAACTGTCTAACAAAACTCTCTTTTGTGTGTTTAACTACTTTCCTACTCATCGCAGGTCATTTGACCTCCTGGCCCCACACCTATTAGCAGCCTAGCCCCAGGCAGTCTGTTTATCTTTTCTCCTTTAGCATTTGTTCTTTTCATACTGCATGGAAGGGAACAATGCGAGCCTCAGGGCAGTTTGGGCAGAGGCATTGCGATTATACACAGAAAACTGAACTCCCAGACTCTTGAGATGGGCAAGGCCCTTCCTTATCCTGCGTCACCTCTGCCTGCCCGTCCATCTTTTCTTCCTTGGCACTCTGCCTCCGGGAAGTGAAGAAAGTGTTCTAGTAACCACAGGACACTCTCTTCCAAACAAACTCTCTCTAGTAAATCTCCCCCATCAGCACTGCCAGATCTCGGGCCCCCACCACAAAAGTCAACATACCTGGACCTTTAGTGAGGAGATGTTGCCTAGAGAGCTACCTGATTCTGAGAAAGCCAGCAGCACAGCCCATTAGTTGGGAGACAGCCGCTTTCAAAGGCAGCTGCCTTGCCTGGAGGCTTTTCCTGGCTCCAGCCTCCTGGTGGGGAGGCTGGCACCCTGCCTATCTGGGGGACAGACGCACTTTCTAGCCTTTGTCCTAATGGAGCACAGAGGGGTCATGCTGCCAGAGCCTGGGTTTCTCATGCAGGACTAAGCTGGAAGGGCTACAACAGTGGCTGTCAGAGTGCTTAGCCTTCTCTCCAAGCAAGAAAAGCCTAGATCCCCCCCCCCCTACCACCACCACAAGCCAGGCCTCTGGGTAGAGCCTCTGCCCAAATACCCATGACAGCCACAAACATGTTCACTGGCAGTAGAGTGGAAATCATTTCCCCAAAGTGACTGCCAGCTTCCCTTCCTCATTTTAATGGAAGGAAAAGTTATTTATCATTGAATGGAATCTGAACTATACTTCAGTGCTTACGTTCCTTAGGCTGAGACACTGTCCCTGAGTCCCTGAGAAAGCTGAATGGGCCTCCTCCCTCCTGTTTCTTCCTCCATCTTCCTGTAGAGAGCAACACTTGTGAGTTTGACTTTGACTCACATGGTTCTAGGTCTGCGTGGGTTTCTTCGCTTATCCCTTCACCAAGCATTTAATGAGCATTAATTTGGCGCATTGCACCTTGGGAAATTAAAATTAAACAGCGTCCAGCTTTTAAGATACAGTCTGGGTTTTGTTTTGGTAGAAGATGAGGTCTTGGCTTGGTACACATATACCAAGGACATGCATTCTCTGGGTGCTACAGTGTTGTTCAAAGAGCGGAGAGAATACAGCCACGTGGGAGCCTTGGCAGTGATGAGTGAGAGGTCGGGGAATGAGCACTTGCTGTGTGGAAAGTTGCTGGGAGAATTTCAGTGCCCAGGACGAGGGAGCGAAGGTATGCAGCACCCTGACTCTTCAGGGACAAGAAGAGCCGCTAGAAATGGAGCCAGACGTGTTCGTGGGGCTGGAACTTGCCATGCTCCAGGCCTGGGCTTCTCTCCAACCCTCCAGAGACCTGTTCTACCAAATTAGATCAGTTGGCAGGCACCTTTTTGACAACCACCGCCAGGGCATGGCTTGTGCTTCCTCAGTTTCTCCCGTCTGTTAAATATGCAATACTTTAGTCGCCAGGTCTGCTGGGCAGCCTCGATAAGCTACATAGAAAGCATTAAGTGGCTTCAATTTTCATTTACTTTATTGGTTCAAGACTGAAAATGTTCATTTATTTTTATGGAACACATGGACTTGGTGAATTTTTATGAAATTCTTGGGAAAAGTTCAAAGGTCTGGTTTCACAGCTTCCCGTGAAACGTACAATACGACATTTGGACTCTGTGCTTTCTGGCAATGCCAAGGGACGGGGGTGAGAGTGAGCCGCACTATTTCCCATCCCTACATTGTATGATCCCCAACGCAAAGACTCATGACCATGTCATTTTGCTATTTTACCGGGCGTTGACATCCAAGCAAATAAAGCTGGCTGTTTCAACCTGCGGCCACCCAGGATGTGCATTTTCACAAATGGAGTAACACTACTCAATATGGGAGAAGAGGCTGTGCCCCACCTACACCCCTCCTGAGTGTTCTTACTCGTTAACCTCTGATCCCTGTGCAGTAGTACAGAGGTAGACCTGGGTCTACCTGGTATATCTCAGGCTACCTGGTCTACCTGAGCCTACCTGAGTCTACCTAGCTCTACCGGGGTCCTGGTTCCCTGTGGAACGCTGTCAGGACCAAAGTGGCGGGAAGAGAATGGACTTTGTGTCATAGTGAAAGTGGCTGAGTGTTAAGATGACACAGGGCTGTGGTTCTCCAGTAAGGTTCTGGAAGCTTGTTTTGCTTCACTGGACCAGAGACCCCTGGGAACCCAGCAGAGAGCTCTGGAATGGAATCTTTCCCTGTGAAGAAAAGGAATCTCTGCCGTTGACTAGGGCCTTGATTTAAATAGAAAATCTTCATGGCAGGCATTAAAGGTTTGGGCTCTGGGGTCAGACAGATGAGGAAAAACCCGTCGGTTGCCTCTCGATGCCAAGTCAGTTCAGCAAGTCTCTTTGCCTTCACCACATATGATCAGCTATAGAAACCAGACTTTCCAATATTTAAAGGTAAGAAGAAGATTTAATTCTCACATAATCAGGAGCCTGTAGTGTGGTCCCTGGAGTGTGGATTCAGCATTCAGAGACAGCAGGAATCTGTGTCCACACCCATCCTACGCCTTGGGGCCATTCATCTGTCCTGGGATAGGACTCTAAGATAGCCCAACTCTTTCTGTATGGACAAGGTTGACAAAAATAAATAACCAATACGGTGAACTGGGGAGCAAGAGCAGAGGGCAACTCCCTCAGCTTAGATGAGCAGTGGGCTGTCCTGGTTTGGAAGTTTCCCTGGTGGAGGTTAACATGAATGAAAGTTAGAAGAGTCCAGACTCAAGGCCTTACGGAAGCTGGTCTCTACTCAGGGAAGGGAGAGAGCTGGGAGAGTTAGAAAGAGAAGATCAAGGCCAGGGAAGGAACTCTGGGCAACTGTCCTGGAGGGCCACTGGGCTGGTGCTAAGCAGTTACCAGACTGGCTTGCTCTGGCAAGACACAGACCCCACTAGCAGACCCCTCACTCTGGCTCCCAGGTGCTGCCATCATGGAGTTGTCAGGAAATTTGTGATAACTCTTTTTATTGATCGCCTCTATTGATTCCCTCTGTGGTGAAAATACACTGCAGACACATTAAGTAGCTATCATAGGCAAATCATCTTTTAATGAATTGTACCAACAAGACCGGGTTTTATAGTTAACCCTAACTGGGACTTAGACTTGTGCTTGATACTGATTCTGGATGAGAGGTGAGTTCAGAGAAAAGTTGGCATTTGACCTTGGGGATTTTCTGGGATACTACTGCAGCCCTCCTAAGATCTTCCAGAATGGCCGAGTCAGGTATCCACTAGCCTTATTGGAAGATTATACAGGTCAGAAGGGGTCCACTAGTCTCAGTAGGAGATTACACAGGTTAGAGGTGGACCATGAGTGTCCTGAGGGATTTAAACTAGTCATAGGGGTCAACAGTCTCATTTGGATATTGTATAGGTCAGAGAGGGTCCATAAATCTCAGTAGGAGATTATACAGGTCAGGGGGTCCCTGAGTCTCAGTAGGAGATTATACAAGTCAGAGGAGGTCCACGAGTCTCTGTAGCAGATTATAGAGGTCAGAGGGGGTCCATGACATGAGTCTCAGTAGGAGATTATAGAGGTCAGAGGGGGTCCATGACATGAGTCTCAGTAGGAGATTATAGAGGTCAGAGGGGGTCCATGACATGAGTCTCAGTAGGAAATTATAGAGGTCAGAGGGGTCTGCCAGTCTTATTAGGAGATTATACGCATCAGAGGTGGTGGTTCAGAGGTCTCCTTAGATTAAACAAATTAATCCAGGAGTCTCATTAGAAGATAATGCAATTCAGAGGTAGGCCAGGAGTCCCATTAGGAGATTATACAAGGCACCATAAAAATCACATGATGGTCCAATCTGTGACTTCATTTGTAAAGCATGCAACCTTTGCCACTTTTCCAAATTTTAAGTATTTGCCAGTTAGCCATCCTAATAGACAAACTCTCTTCTCTGTCCAATGTCTTAAAAATGGATTAACTTGAAAGAGTTAGAAAGCAAGATTGTGGGGCTTCAGAGATGGCTCTGTAGTTAAGACACTTGCCTGCAAAGCCTAACCAGCTGGGTTTGATTCCCAAAACCCACGGAAATCCAGATGCACAAAGCTGCACATGCATCTGGAGTTTGTTTGCAGTTGTTAGAGGCCCTGGTGTGCCCATTCTCCCCTGTCTCTCTCTGTGTGTCTGTATGTCTGTGCTTGTAAATAAATAAATAAATAAATAAAATATTACAAAAAAGAAAGCAACGCCTGATATCACATGGACAAGTGCACCAATTTCTTCTCCTTGTGGGCTTTTATTTTTGTGTTCTCCAAAAAATAATCCTAAATGTCTGTGTGTATGCACATATGTGTTTGTTTATGGGCATGTATGTTCACAGGTATACCTGTGCTCAGGTATGCATGTTTACATGCACATATGCGTGTCTCTGCACATGTTTGCAGGTGTGTCTGCATTTTGGTAAAATTGTATTCAGAAGAAGAATGTATAAATGCTTAAATATAAAATGCCAAATTTTAGCTAGCAGTAAAAAACTTCCAACTCTCTTATTACATTGCAAAAAGATGTGGGAGAGTTACAGACATTATAATATGGTAGGATTAGCAGATATTTAAAGGCTATTCTATCAGAAATAAGACTTTAGCTATTATTATTTTATAATGTAATGGGCAAAAACCACAGTTGGAAATATATTTCATAGGACAATTCACTTTTGCCAAATACTTGAAATTGTGATTTCAACAGTTTGGCAGGGGGGACAAAACCTGTATTTTGATAGAAATGAATTTTGCCTATGGCAGTGAATGTAGAGGTCAATGTCAATTGCACCAGAGTTTTGGTTTTCTGTGGAATAATCGGTCCAAACCAGTCACATGATAAAACTTCCCTTTTCTTTCACAACACTTGGGAGATGGAGCCGTTCTTCCGGTTTTCTCTGGCTAACATCTCAGAGTTCTCTAATTCAGACTCAGAGGGCTCTCCTCCAACTCAACAGACGCCAAGCTACATGTGCTGCACACTGCCCACAGGCTCGGCTCTTGGCTATGGCTTTGGTTCTTCTCCTCTGCAAATTCCAAATTAAGAGACTCTGTTCCAAAACTGTTTTTGATTCTTGTTCACAAATGGCTACTTAAAGCAAACAGCATCAGCATCTGTGTATTTCCTGATTCACCCAGAAAGAGAGGAAAGAGAGAGAAGAATGCTTTCTCCCAAAATGCAATAAAAACCATTCTTATGTGCATGACTGAATCAAGATTCACGTCCCTTTCTAGAAAACCACAGACTCCAGGTAAAAATCATGAATTGCTTCTACTGTAAATGAGCCTGCTGGAGCTGGCACTGGAGACAATGTGGATACCTGGATTAACTCAGGGCTCTGTTGGAAAGGGAGGAGGCGGATGTTAGGTGGGCCATCCAGGGTACCTGCTACACAATTCTATTTAGAGCTAACTATAATCTTGGGAAATACATGTAATTTTGGATAATGAGAACATTTTGCTTGAAGACATTAGTAGGCATGCCTAAGTTTATGTGGCTGCTGAATGGTGAGGTCTGGTTTGACCTTATTCTCCTCACAGCACTGTCTCTCTTTGAACAGAATAATATGGTCCTGTGCTCCCAGAGCTTCCTTTAAAAATATTTATCATCTGGACCAGAGCGATTGCTCAGCAGCTAAGGCACTTGCCTGCCAAGCCTAACAACCAGGGTTCAATTCCCCAGCACTCGTGTAAAGTCAGATGCACAAAGCGGTGCATGCATCTGGGATTCATTTGCAGTGGCTAGAGGCCCTGGTGCTCCTATTCCTCTCTCTCTCTCTCTCTCTCTCTCTCTCTCTCTCTCTCTCTCTCTCTCTCTCTCTCTCTCCTCCCTAGCTTCCACTGCATGCATATACATTTTTAAAAATTTAAAAGTTAGAAAATTATTTATTGCCTATGCCACAAAGAAATGCCATTTTTTATTTCTAATATGAGTAGGAAAGAAATACAGGCGGTGCAATATGAGATGTTGATTTAGCTGTTACTGCCTTCACTCATCTATTGTGACTCCTCAGAACATAATGCTTTTAAATCACTGTTTTATTTCAGCCTGGTGGCACGTGGCTGTAATGCCAGGTACTTGAGAGGCTGTGGCAGGAGGATCACAACTTTAAAGACTACCTGTGCTGCAGAGAGAATTCACGCACAGCCTGGAAAACTTGGTGGGACACTTTTTCAAAAGAAAAAGAAAAAATAAGTTTAAGACCAGCCTGAGAAACTTCACAAGACCTTGCCTCAAAAACACATATATTTGCCTGGCATGACATGCAAAAACAGTCCCTTGATTCAATTCCCAGTAGCAAGAAAAAGAGTACAAAGGAAAGAGGGCTGGAAAAATAGTGATAGACTGCTTTTCTAGCACATGCAAGGCCTTAGCTTCTGTGCCAGTACTGCGCATATCGCAATAAATAATAACTAGATGATAAAATAACTATGTTACGAGATAACTTTAAGAATAATGCAAAATCAGGACTGACATGGGTATAAAATGAGGACACATCAAAGATTTAATTTTACACATAAATTGAAGGAAACAAGTAGAAACAAGAAAATGTTTCAAAGGAGAGGTCAGAGAAGCATGAGTTGGTTCTCAAAGAGTAGAGGAATGCTGAGATGAAAGTGAACACGGAGAAGGAATTGTGGACTTTCCATTGCACAGATTTCATCTCCATACCTATAAACACAAATCATTTTGGATTGAGGTAAGTTTTGAATAAGCCACCGAGTTGTGACACTGCTCCCCTGGAGTCAGAATCCCATAACCTAAGGATGTGCTCTGGGTAATGTGACGCTTTCCGTGGAAGCCCAGTTCTGTGCCTAAAAAACAGTCATGCATTTTCTCATGACTTCATCATTGTGGATGGACTCACCCAGGACCTTCTGCCAACCTCCCTGAGCTCATTCCTGTGGCTGAAAGCATCTGAAGATGTTACTGGGTCTGGCGTCAACTAGTTGGGGCTTGTTCTAAGACTTGTCCTCAAGGGAGCTGACTGACAGAAGTGACTGAACGGCAATGCAGAAAGGCTAATGACCCTGCAAGATCTTCATCTCCTACATTTCCCCAGAGAAGAGGAACCTGGTATGATGCAGAGCCACGGGGAAAAGACAGTAGGAGTGGAGGAAAGATCTAACTTTTTAATGGGATGTTTATGAGCAAGCCCAAGCAAGACAGAGGATTGGCTAGTTTGAATAATTCGTGCCTGTGACCCTAAGCAAAGGAGTAGCCCTAGTTGCCTGGTCCTTGATGCTGAGTTCAAGACAGGTAGTAATGCTTGGCATGAGCCTTAGATTAAGAGGTAGGGCACGACACTGGTTAGGCACAAGAAGGACATGTTTCAAGTGAACAAGCTGTCTACACTTGCCAGAGTTACCTAGACCAAAAATGGACAGTCTCTCTCCAGGTCCTAAAGGGCTTCATGCATCCAAACATCATACTTTCTATAAAGTTGAAAACAGGATTATTACTGTGATGCCATCGATTATGTTCTCTCCCCCATGTCCACCCCTTCTTCATGGAGTCACTTGGACTGCTTTTTGTGGGGGCTGGATTCTAGGAGCCAGGGCAGAAGACTGTCAGTTCTCAGAAACAACAAATATGCTATCCATTGCATCCTCCAGTCAAGCAGGATACAGAGACAAGGGTTCGAGAATAAGCTTCCACTTTTCAGTAGAAGGAGCAATTAAGAATTAATGGCCCAATTTATTGAAGCCACAGAAACAATCATATCCCTCAATAGATTGCATTGAAAAGCTTGTTATATGACTTGTTATAGGAAACACTTCTTAGAGGAGGAATCCTGCCCATTTGTGTTTGTGGCCGATGGTCTGAGATACGTAAACATTGTCAAAGGAAGGTCTGAATAATAGACTGCAAACTCTTTTGGATGGAGAAAGCTGAAAGAAAGGAACCTGCTCTTCAAGGTCACAGTTTATTTCATCTCTGAATTACACCATGGCTGTATCTTGCATGCCTGGTTTTGCCTTTAGAAGCATGACAATACGTCTAGAGGGAATCATGAAATGCACATGGTTCCAGGAGCCACTGCTGAGATGCTGTATATGGAACAGGGTGTGAAATCCCTGAAAGGCCAGTGAAGCTATTGGAAGATGGACTGTAGTTTAAAATGGAGACCCGAAGATGTTTTGGATATACCAGGAATGTGCAAGAGCTACCATAGTTTGCTGTTGGCTAGGGATGAGTTTTCCCCAGCTACTCAGCCAATCTTGGGGGAGGGGGTGTACAGAATTGGGAAAATCCAGAGACTATCAATCACTGATTATGATAACAGACTTGAACTACAGATGTTTGATGTTTGTCTAATGGTTGTTCAGTTTGCATTGGTTCAGTCTCTCCTTTTATGCCTCATAGAATTTGGAAATAGTTTGATGTCAAGTTGACAAGGGGTGGACTTGTGATGGTTAAGTTCTGTTGTCAACTTGGCCTGTTTAGTAATCCACAGCAATCTTGGTTGGGTTTCTGAGGTTGCTTACAGGAAGGATTAACTAAAGGAAGAGGTCCCTCCTCCAGAGTGAGCCCTTCCTCCAGAATGGGTGGCCCTCTCAGTAGGGGACATAAACTAAGGAAGCTGGAGGGGAAGGAAATCTCTCTCTTCCTTCTCCCTGCCTTTTTGCTGGTGTGTGTGTGGTGTTGGTGATGGCTTCTCCCTCTCTACTTGGACCTGTGAAAGGGGGCCAGCCTCTTTCACCTTTATGTAACTTTGCCTGGATCTTTAACTTCAATAAATCCCTTCCTCCCATATCTTTGCCTGGTTTTAGAGTCTCATTCCAGTAACATGTAGCTGACTACAACACTATTATACCCAGAAAAATTATCCTTTATAATAGAAGAATATGTTTTGTGATTAAAAACAGGATAAATGGTGCTCAGAAGCCATTGATTGTTAAAATAAAATTTCAGTGCCAGGGATGGGATACCTTCCAGTGAGTTAGCCATGGAGGCTCCTGACATCTTCAAAACAATGCAGGACATTGTCAAGGCTCCTGTTTTCCCACCAGAACTAGATGGTAAGACCCCATTGCCGAAGACTCCACATGCTTGGACTGAAGGTCACTGAGAAATCAAGCTGGAAATGAGCTAGAAGCCTCCTCCCTTTGGACTATTTGTGATGATACTGAAAATAACTATTGTGGGGAGTAAAATCACAGTGGTTTTAACCAGGAGTGGACCCTTCAAGCATTATGGCTGGCTAGCCAAGCAAAATGTGCCAATTGGTGCAGTGGTGACATGTCTGTTATTGGAAAAACCAATGACTCGCTGTTTGGATTTGAGGCCCACTCCATGGGAGGGAATTCCTTGCCTGGTACTGGGTCCTTTAGGAAAACAGAAGTGCAGGAGATGGCTCATTAGAAAAGCATTTGCAGAGCAAGTGTAAGTACAAGTCTGAATTATCAAAACTCACATAAAGCCAAAATAAGTATCAGGAGGGTTTGCAAACTCAGTGCACCTATAAGCAAGAACAATAGCAGAGACAGAAGAGTGTTCTGGAAGCTCATGGCCTAGGCAATCTGGTGCAAGAACAGGTGAACAGCCAGAAAACCTGCCTCAAAACAGGTGGAAGATGAGGATCAAACTGAAGTTGTTCTCTGACCTCCACACACATGCACCCACATTCACATACATGAGCACCACACAGACACAGACACACACGTTCTCACAAAGCTGAGAATTACCTCCTCGAGACTCTCCTCTCTTGCCTCCCTTCTCTCATCTCCTGCCAGAGGACTATGCAGCAAGAACTCTCTCAGTAGACACAGCCACTCCATCTTGGACTTCAGCCTCTAGACCCCTGAGCCAAATACATCTCTGTTCTTTATCAATTATTCAGTCCATGGGGTTCCATTTTACTACATACAATGGACTAAGACAATATCATTAGCAAGTTAGTCTGCGGGGAGGGGGGCTGGGAGAGATGGTTCAGCAGTAAGGGTATTTTCCTGCAAAGCCAAACAACCCGGGTTTGAGTCCCTAATATCCACATAAAGCTAGATACACAGAGTGGTGCATGCATCTGGAGGTCGTTTGTAGTGGCTGGAGGCCTTGGCTTACCCATTCTCTCTCTCTCTCTCTCTCTCTCTCTCTCTCTCTCTCTCTCCTTCCATCCCTCATTGAAAATAAATAAATAATTTTTTTAAAAGAAAGTCAGCCTCAGGGTCTGGGAACGTACCTCAGGGTTTGCATGAGGCACTAGGCTCAATCCCCAGTACAGAAGGAGGAGGTGGAGGAGAATGGAGGCAGAGGAGGAGAAATGTGATTCCTGTCACTTTTGGATTAGGTACTACTGCACAACCAATTATCATGAAGCACTAACAACTTAGAAAAACATTTATCGCACAGCTGCTGCAGGTCAAGTGTCCAGAAATGGCTGGTCCTGGTGGTCCTCTGCTTCAAAGTCTTTTCCAAACCCCGAAGAAGGTGTTAGCTAGTCACCTCAAGACTCAACTCAGGAAGCATCAGCTATCCCCTTTCTCTGGCTGTTCTTGGCCAGATTCCTGTCTTTCTGGGTTGTTTTGAACTGAGCACCTTGGTGTCTTCCTGGCAGGAGGCTGCCATCAGTTCTTTGCCTTAGAGATCTCTCCAAGATGTGGATTGTTTGTCAAAACCAGCATGCCAAAAAGGCAAGAGGTAGTTTACTAGCAAGATGGAACTCAAAATCTTTTATAACCTAATCTCAGAAGCGATACCTTAGCACGGTGGCTGCCTTCTGTTTACTAAATCAGATTGCTTGATATTCCACTCACAAGGAGAGAGGATTGTGAAGGCATAACTGCTGAGACACTGCCTCCACATATTGTTAACTGCAGACTCTCATTTACAGTCTTCCCTGTGTCCAATAATCACTCGCAATCAGGTAGCTGAAATTAGTAGGCAGCCCACCTTAGGTTGTAGAAGTGGAACCAATATGAGTTTCTTTCATCTTTTGAAATCTACCTTGTAATATTTTAAAGTCAATTGCAGACAACCTAATAAGCAATGCCATCCTTTTTGTTGAAGGCATCAAACTGTATGTTTAAAAGACATTGATTTAAAGCTACTTTATTCTAGTATACAAGCTCCAAATGACCATTTTGTTTAGCTCATCAGCTCTATAAGCCTTATTTCCATGTATGGCCATTAGTCTGCTAGAATAAATGGACCCCAGCCCTGGAAATCTGAAATTTTTTGGATTATAAGAAGTCTAAATCAACAAGGGGCAATTCAAATACACCATATATTTACTGGGGTTGTGAAAGTTATACCTAGAAAAACACGGTCAATATCAGGGTCATTCTAAGAAAATAAGCAAAAATATGTTTTATCTATCGTGTATAGAGAAGAAGACAGAAAGAAGTGTAGGATTACTTCTGGTGGAAATAATCTATTCTCTCAGGTTAGAAACACAGAAAAACATTGAACATTAGAAACATTAGATAACATAGACTATAGATTTTGGCAAAAAGAAAATATACTTATTTGAGATGTAATTTTTATAACAATGTCAAACCCAGGAAAACTTCTGGGGTGTGATTGGGTGAACACAATAAAAGTTTCACATGAACTCTTAAGGGAACCTTGGAGCAGCCTGTACTGGGAAGGGTGGGCTTGAAAATCTGCTCTGGATTTCATGGAAACACAAGACATGTTATCCTTTGCCTTATTCAAACATGAATTGGAAAGAAAATCATTCTTGGGGTACACAAACCACAGAAGGCTTTTGGAACACAACTTCTAAAAATTGAATGATTCCAATCTTGCAAAGTTTCAGTTAGACTCCTGTCCTTATAAAAATCATGGGTTTTTTTTTTCAGCTTAGTAATTTCAAGAACAAATGAAAAGTGGACAGAGTGTTAACTTTCAGAGGCAAAAAACCTGTAAAATTTCCAGCATGTGGCTCATTCCATGCTACTAATAAAGTCATTTAACTCCAAAAACAAGCTTGTAAAATGGCTCAAATGAAAAATAAACAGAGCATTAATCCTATTGCCTTTTATTGAAAGAGAACAGTACTGTCTCCTAACTAGCAACAAGATGAAGATTTCTTTCATTTGGTATAATTGATACCATTTTGATATATATCATATTGGCTATTAAATAAAATCTACATTGGTCAATCATATGAAAATACGTCTTCTTTTGCTCACTTCATGAAGTCAAGGTATTCCCTAATATTAATGTTCGTTTCATCAAGAAACAATATGATCTTTCTGAAGCGATGCCTTTGAGATATAAGTAACCAGAATCCAGATAAGAAAATTATGTTTACAGCCTGCTATTAGCATCTTAAAATTGTTTTTCTCTGTATGCAAGTCAGCTGACTGAACTGTTGGAAATCCCTTCACATTTTATCATGCCTGGGCCAGCAGTATATTCTTGGCTTCGCAAACACTGATGTTGAAAATTGAACATCTGGTCTTCTGTTCCCACCCCCTCCATATTTCTCCCCCAAATTATCAACATTTCCTCCTCTGTGTCTTTGGCTTGACTAGCATTTAACACTTCATTTGGTGTACATTATGCTTATTTGGGTGCTTTTGGAGCCAATTTGATACCATTTCCAGTTCTGGAAAGTTCCTAGCAGAACCATTTCCTGTTGTTCCTTTTTTTTACACAGCACTTAAAAGCAGGAGCAAAGCTTATTTTGATATATTAGATTAATAGGTTACTAATAAGAGGAATTATATCACTTTTCCAGGCCAGAAACTTCATTTTTCCTCCATTCTATTATGGATGTTCTGAAGGAGACCTTATGGAAGTTGCACCCCAATAGCGTTCTAAATCGGGAGGTTTTGGAACCTTATGTGAGCACCAAACCCAATGTGTATATACCATGACAACTCCCTTCTCCTCAGCTTCTGTTGCTCGGAATAATGCATATGTCTAGTATTTTTGAATCACATTCTTTTTCACATTTATTGTTAATAATTAGATACATTGTATGAGCAAGTCTTATGATTGTATCCCCATTTCCTTCCTCGCTGTCCCCACCCCACTGGGTGCCCTCCTAAGTGGGCTTGCTGGACCTGTCCATGGCAGAGGTGCTTATGGGTTGTATGAAAGGTAGCCAGTTTTTTTTTTATTCTCTCTCTCTCCCCCGCCATGGCTCTTACATTCTTTCCACCGCCTCTTCCACTCAGATCCCTGAGTCATGGTAGGTGAGTTTTAGGTCTGCTTTACTGTTGAGGTTTTGAAAGTCTCTGAATTTCTGCTTTGGATTGTGTTGGGTATCCTCAGTGTCTGTCTCCATTGTACTTTCACACGTTATCTGACTTGCTGTGGAGGTAGGTCTCTTGCTCATATCGCCACTTCCTCAAAGGTTTCATTTGGATTCTATATTATAAGTTAGGGATGGTTTATCTCCTGCCTAGGTGACAGGCAAATATCCAGTTTTGTTGGTGGGATTGGGCTGTGCATAGTTCTCACTGGCTTCTGAAACATACAAACAGAATCTCCTACAGAGAGTGAGATCAGTATAGGTTAAATGAGACAAAATTTGTTAATTTGGTGAGATTCTAATGGGTATAGCCTCTCTGTAGATCTCTGGGGGTTTCCCCTTGAAGCCCACGTCCTTGGTCCTCATATGAGATTACCATGGATCCCAGTTCCAGTTAAGCATTGCCTGCCTCTGAGAGGATGTCTTAGCCAATTAACAACCCACCTAGGTTTAGCACCACTGTTGCATGGGTGAGCACTTCATGTCATTACTGGTCTCTACCAGTCTTCATCATTCTTGTAGCATCATTCAGTGTTGTATATCATGTTGTATATCATGACCTCTGCTTTCTCTGAGTATCTTGGGTCAATTTCTCCCGGCAGCTTGTATAAGGCTTTCCAGCACTACACATACTACCATCTGGGGGCTGGATACCACTCTTGCGTAAGCAGTGTCTCTCGGTGTTGTATGACAATCTGTGGTATCTTTTGCCTGGAGTGGGTATTCAAGAGGTTTGACATAAGCCTGTCTTATTTGGGGGGACCTCCTGGGTCTCTTTGATCAGTAACACAGAATGCTGACAAATGACTGGGACCAAGAGTTACAGGACAGAGCCATTTGTCTTGGGGTTAGGCCACCTCCTACCTTATTCAGGGCTTCTCTTACCTGACAATGCCCACCGCTTCCTCAAAAGCTTGCTTACTGCATAAAAATAAGGATTTTATGGATCCTTCATTATTGGTTTCAATTGGTGTGTAGGCTTCCCCCTTTCTTTTCCTCCCCTTTCCAATTCCTTCCAACTCTTTTGTTGGTCTCTCAATTCATCTGACAGGTTTTCTTACTATTCAGGCTTAATCTGGTTAGGAAGCAAATATGAAAGAGAATATGCAGTGCTTGACTCTGTTCTTGTGTGAGGTCACTAAGAATGATCTGTTCCAAGTCCATCCAATTTTCTTTAAATTTCATTATGTCACTTTTTCCTTTAAGCTGCATAGAATTCCATAGTGTATATGTGCCACAACTTAGATATCCATTCATCCAGTGATGGGCATTTGGGTTGATTCCAATTCTTAGCTATTGTGAACTGAGCTGCTATAAACATGGTTGAGCAAATGTCTCTGTAATGAGGTGAGAGATAGATGCCCAGTAGAGGGATAGCTGAGTTCATTGGTAGCTCTATATCTGCCTTATTCAGGAGCCTCCACACTGCTTTCCATAGTGTTTGTACAAGTTTGCAATCCTACCAGCAGAAGAATGAGAGTTCTTCCCCCACCCCACTCTTGCATCCTCTCCTGCATCTATTATTGTTGGATTTTTTAATGTTTGCTATTCTGACTGGAGTGAGGTGGAATCTCATTGTTGTTTTGATTTGCATTTCTATGATGATTAGTGAGGTCAAACATTTTTTTCTCAAATGAGAGTTGGCCATTTGTATTTCCTCCTCTGAGAATTCTCTATGGAGCTCACTTCCCCATTTTGTAAGAGGACTGTTTTATTAGAATCACATTCTTAAACAAAGAAGACTATCACTTCCTCTACAGGTACAAAAATGCTCTCTTTGGACTGGTCACTTCTTCTATGGGCACCTAAATATCCTCCTTGGACTACTGCTGATTTTCTCACACATTAGTTAGAACCCAGAGAAAAATGGTTCACACGGCACCTCCAAATACACCCCAAACACTAGAATGCAGATGGTAACCAGAATGTCCTGAATTCTGTTTGGACTCCCCTAATTCTATTCTTTTTAAAAACAAGTCATTCTTTTCTTTGTTATAGTGAAATATTCTTTCATAATTCTTACCTCTCCAACCAAAGATGTCTTTGAAAAGCAAGATTTAAATTGTATATACATTTTTCTAATTCTCTAGCAAAAGATTTTGGTATAGCCATTGTGTTTTCTGTGAGAGTTGACTGGGTTACTGGGATGTGAGCAGAATTCAACAGAATTCACTTCTGTCATTTCATTTCAAAGTAAATTTGAGAATAGAAGTGATGCTTTTGAAAGTGGAACTAAATCTCAACTTTTAAGGCATGCTGTAAATTTTTGAGAGACCAAGGGTATGTGCCTGGAACCCACCATCCCCATGTGGTTTCCAGACCTTAAAATTTATCTCATATGTTTAAAGTGTTTATTATATATTGGAGAGCATCAGATTTATATCCAATGTGTTAACATTTAGATTAAGACCACACTTGCACACCTTTTCTTATTTATGATCAATTAAATGATGTACTAACAAGAAAAATGACTTCATTATAAGGCCAACAAAGAAAACTGGAGATGTGATAACTCTTACTGTACTAAGATATACAGGATCCCTTGCCACAAGGACTAATCCAGAGAGCCCACGGAGGAGGATATACTACTGATCAGGGATGGGGAGGGGGGGAAATTGGGGAAGTCAGGATAACAACGCATAGTTTGCCCACTAAATAATGTAACTCATTATGGACAATAAATATATATTTTAAAAAATGTGACTTTTTACATTTCTAAACTCATTTCTTTAAAAACTGCATCATTTCTTCAAGGCAACACTCTTGGAATCTCTTGTTGAGTATATATTGAATATTTTACTTTGTGTTTTTTTGTGGGACAGCATGAAGTACATCCAAATAGAACCATGCCTTTACCACATAAATCATTGGGAAAATCTGGTAACTTTCCATGTGATTCAGTTAAATCCTTTAAATACACAGGAGAATTCACTTGCTTTGTCATATTTCACCATATTAGGAGGAAAACCACTCTCCAGGGATGTGGTGGTTAACGAGATTAGTCCAAAAGCAGATGTCCTAAACTCAGTTTTGTTAGCTTAGGCAATTTCAGATGGTGTTTCTCTTGGTCAAAAGTTCCTCAAGATATTTCCTTTCTGTATCCTCAGAACTCCTAAGGCATTCCACAATATCCTTAAAATGACAGCCTTTCCTCTTATAATTAAAGATAAGCATTAAACACAGAAAGAAGTGAACATGTGCTAAACCCAACCTTGGAAACTACTGGAAGTGAATCATTAGGGTGTGTTTTGGGGGTTCATCTTATCCCATGCCCTTTCTTTCCTTGAATATATATATATATATGCCAGATGGGTATGGCATCCCAGCACTTGCTTGGGAGGCAGAGACATTGTATCTTTGGGGAAAATTAACTAGCTAGTCTAGCTGCAATGGTGAGCTCTAGCTTTAAGTGAGAGAACCTACCTCAGTAAATCAAGTAGAAAGAGATGAAGAAAGACATCCAACATCAACCTTTTGGCCTCCATATGCTTGCACACATGTGCACACACACATGCACATGAAACATGAACTCTCCTGAAGTTTGTATGTGAAGGATTCAGTCAGATGATAGGTGTCATGGTTGTTCAAAGGGGTATTGCATTTGACAGCTGAGTTTGCCTAGATAATGCTTAAAGTGTGCATCCTGGTACAGAATTGCTCCTTCCAGAGTTCTGCTTTGGAAGGCACTTACCCAGACTCCCCAGGTGTTACAAGAATTGGGCCAATTTATGATCTTTTACTTTGTCTACTTAATATACATAATTAAATTTTTTTACCTTAAGGCCAAAATTTTTCTGTGGATTACCTTATTTGTTATTAATTGAAAATAATATAGCTGTGTGGTAATGGAGAGTAGACATTTTCACAGAAGTTTCTTTGAGGCTAAGGCTGTTTTGGGGGTATGTTTTTCTGTGTCTCCTCAAATTTTAACACATGACAAGCTCAAAAACATCAATCATGGGTAGACCCATGGTCAAGACCAGTGGTGATATCTTTGGGAACCCAAGCCAAGGAGTGGTCAGGAAGTTTTGGAGTAATATCTTATGAGAGAGAGATAGATAGAGAGAGAGAGAGAGAGAGAGAGAGAGAGAGAGAGAGAGAGAGAGAGAGAGAGAGAGAGAGAGAGAGAGAGAGAATGGGTGTGCCAGGTCCTCTAGCTGCAAAGGAACTCCATTTGAATGTGACACTTTGTGCTTTGGGCTTTCTGTGGGTACTGGGCCATTGAACTTGGGTTATTAGGCTTTGCAGGCAAGTGTCTTAACTGCTGAGCCATTCTCCAACCTCCACCTGTCTGTTACTTTTAGACTCAACATCGATAAAATTCTTAGAGAATAGGATGCAACCAGACTTTTTGCAGTAGCTTAGTTCCAACAAAGTTCTTTCCTTCCTTTTTGAAGGTTAATAAGCCAACATGTATACTTCACAATTCTCTCTGTGTTTAGTATTTTCAAACTCTTACCAGAACAATCCATCAAGCACTGCTTACAATACTACAAGGCTCCTCCAGTTCAAAGTACAAAATTATTCTACATTGCTCCTGGAAACACATTCCAAATGACAAAACCCCACATGGTCAGATGTATCACAGCAATGACCTCACTTCTTAGTACCCAATTTTCAGTTGCAGTTAACATTTTGTTGCTGGGACAAGCACCCAATCAAAAACAGCTTATGGGATAAAAGGATTTATTTCAGGCTTACTTACTTCAGGGGAAGTATCATCATAGCAGAGGAAAACGATTGACTCTATCTTATATAGCAGAGAGAGAAAACTGACTCCAGCAGGCACAAACAGATAAAGCTCACTGCCTCTTCCCACATTGTAGGGCTAGACTATATCTGCCCCATTGACACACCTCTTCCTGCAGGCTGTTGGAGACTTAAGAAGCAAGCTCAAGGGCTGGAGAGATGGCTCAGCGGTTAAGGCACTTGCCTCCAGTGCCTAAGGCCCTGGGTTCAATTCCCCAGGACCCATATAAGCCAGACCCACAAGGTGGTGGCCCTGGTGCGCTCTCTCTCTCTCCCTCTCTCCCTCTCCCTCTCTCTCTCTTTCTCTCTCTCTCTCTGCTTGAAAATGAATAAATAAAATATTTTAAAAAAGAAGCAAGCAAGCTCAATCTTAATTTGAAAAAAACAAACAAACAACCTTAGGCTGTGGAAGACTTTATGTCCACATTCAAACCACTACATGTGGGTACTAGAGAATTGAACCCAGACTAGAAAGCTTTACAAGAAAATGCCTTTATCCACTGATTCTTAAGGAGATCTGATGTGTAAGTCACACTCTAGAGTTTATCTAGATCAAAGGAGCTTTTGGCTAGTCATTAGCTAGTAGGTGGCAGTTCAGGAATAAACTCTCAAGCACCCGGCTTCTTGAAAGAGGGTCCCACTCTAGTCCAGACTGACTAGAACTCCTTCTGGAGCTCAGGCTGACCTCGAATTCAATGTGATCATCCTACCTCAGCTTCTCTGAGATGTGTGCCACTAACCTGGCTCTGAATGTTTCTTTAATTAATGTAAGACAGGATGTTAGTTGGAATTGTGTGATTTTATCCCTAAGCTTTCAATGCACCAAGCTGTCACCAAGATGACCTTTTGGTCCTGTTACTCTGACTCAAGCCCTGGACACAACATGAATGTTTGGCGTCCTAGAGACGACACAGCAGCAGTAGGAGGCTGTTGCCAAGGCTCTGTCATTAATAGCAACATTACACAACTATACACAAAGTACCAGCTTAGGGAACTGTTTGGGGTCCTGGAGAACAGACTGTTTTCATTGCCACACAAATGCAAATAATCAGATATAAACACAAGGCTTTACTCTAGAAAGCAACCAGTGAATGAAATGAGCTTTGATAGTTCACTAGTGCTCTTCCTTTAGGGGTATTTGCTAACTTTTCTCTGTTATAAATAATTTTAGTTAACATTTGAGGGTATGAATCCCTGATATTTAGCTATGTCTTTACAGAACATAATTTAGAAATCTAAGTATCAAATCAAAATTTTGAAACCTGTTTAAGACTTTTGATACCTAGTTCTAAATTTCTTCCGAAAGAAATAATTGAGTCACGGAAAAGACATTATTGTGACCAATGAATATTTAGAACACTGATAGTTTAGGCACGAGAATTCGATCTAGATTTTAATGTTATGCACCTTACTTATAGTCTACATACCCTAGGAATAATTGATGCTATATAAATATTTGTTGGATAAATGAAATACCAGTGAAATTTCATCAGGAAAAAGATTTCGATCAATTTTCTAAACAAGGGCAACTAAAATTTTCCAATTAGTTCTCATTTTTATTTTACTGATATTCTTTTCTTTAGTAAGTAGAAACTTTGTGTGAACAAGCCAGTAGTTGGTACCACCATTTCCCTACTCTCTGCACCCATTCCATTGAGGACCCTCCTCTCTTGGTTGCTGGTATGCTTCATGAGATTGAGGGCTATCACTCATTGAAAGGGGATGCCTCTGTATATTCTCCCACCATGGCTCTCACAATCTTTTGGCCCCCTATCCCACAAAGTTCCTTGAGCCATGGTGGGTAAGTTTTAAGTTTAATTTAGTGTTTACCTCTTAGCAGCTTCGAGATTTCTGCTTTGGGACTTTTTGGTGTCTGTCTTCTTCACCCTGGCTCGGTTGTTAGGCTCGCTCTGGAAGCAGCACTCTTGCTCATCTCTCCACTTCCTCTGTGGTTTCACCTGGGCCCTACCTGATGTGTTAGAGTGGTGCTTCTCCTGCCAGGGAGTCAGCTGTCATTTCTGGTCTCATTGGCAGAATTGGGATGTCCACGGTTCTCACTGCCATCTGAAAAATAAAAACAGGTTCTCCAATGGAGAGAGAGATAAGCACTGTCAATTTGTCAAGTTTGTAATGTGTGTAGCATCTCTTTAGGCCCATGGTTAGTGAAAGCTTCCCCATGGAGTCCAGACTCTTGGTCTTCATAAGAATTTGGCTTGGATCCCAGTTCTAGCTATGGGCTCCTTACCACTGAGTGGAACTCTGAGCCAGAGAGCCCTTGATTACCCACCTAGGTTGAGTGCCACTATTGTCCAGGTGTGTCCATCTTGTCATGATGGCTGCAGTCATACAGCAGTGTCCACTGCTTTCTCCTAACATTGTTGACCTATTTCCCCTAGTTGCTCATGTAGTGCTTTCTAGCACTGGACAGGCTAACCATCTGGGAGCTGGCTTCCTTCCGATTCCATTGGGGTCTCTTGATGTTGTGAGTTGGCAGTCTGTGGAATCTTCAGGAATAGAGTCTTATCTTTTACCTCAGGCAGGTAATCAAGTGCTTTGACAGAAGACTGTTTTGTTTTGGGACCTCTAAACAACAGCTCAATGTGGGCAGTAACCAATTTCTGGTACTGGGAGTTATAAACCATCACCAACTGTATTAGTATTAGGCTACATCCCACTCTCTTCAGAGCCCTTCTTACCAGATGGTACCCCCATATTTCTTTTAGCTTACTGTCCAAGAGTAAGGATTCTATGGTACCAATTCATTTTGGATTATTTATTGTGTACATCTCACCCTGCCTTCCCATTCCCAACCCCAAACCCTTCCATCCCTGTTGTCTCTCTCTTGAGTTGCATGTCAGGTTTGATTGCAATTCAAGCTGCTTCTGATACCCCCAGATGGGTGATGTCATGGTTTGATACAGGTGTCCCCCACAAACAAATGAATGTGTTCTGATAGATCAATCCTCAGCTGATGGCAATTCGGGAATTAGAACCTCAGTAGAGCTGTGTTGTTGGGGCGGGCTTATGGGGGTTATAAGCCAGCTTCCCCTTGCCAGTATTTGGCACACCTTCCTGCCGCTGTTTGCAGTGCTGTGGCAGAGGTGATGTCCAGCCCTCTGCTCATGCCATCGTTTTCCCTGCCAGAATGGAGTCTCCCCTCGA
>PVHP010015683.1:0-10857 GCA_004024765.1 Zapus hudsonius | reverse complement strand
GTTCTGCGCAGCAACTAGAAACCTGACCCCAACAGGTGAGAATATGCCACATATGTCTTTCTGTTCTTGTGTGATTTCACTGAGTATGATCTGTTTCAGGTCCATCCATTTCCTGAAAATTTCATTATGTCATTTTTCCTGGGTAGAATTCCTTTGTGTATATGTACCACAACTTTGATATGCATTCATCCAGGGATAAGTATCTGGGTTGATTCTAGTTCTTAGCTATTGTGAATTGAGCAGCTATAAGCATGGTTGAGCAAATGCCTCTGTATTGAAGAGATGAGCCTTTATGGCAGATGCCCAGTAGAGCAATAGTTGGGTCTGTTAGTAGCTCTATTTTCATTTTTTTTCAGGAACCTACAAACTGATTTCCATAGTGGTGGTAAAAATTTGAATTCCAGCCAGCAGTGAACGACAGTTCCTCTTTTTCTGCATCCTCACCAACATCTATTATTGTTTGACTTTCTTAACTTTTTATTGACAGCATCCATAATTATAGACAATAAACCATGATAATTCTCTCCCCACCCCCAACTTCCCCCTATCAAATCCACCCTCCATCATATCCCCTCCCCTGTCAATTAGTCTCTATTTTGTTTTGATGTCATTATCTTTTCCTCCTCTTATGACGGTACTGTGTAGGCACTGAAAAGTCATGATATCAAGGCCAGTTTATGTCTGGCAGATTGCATTGTAAGCAGTCCTACTCTTCCTTTGGCTCTTACACTCTTTTTACCACCTCTTCTGCAGTGAACCCTGAACCTTGGAAGGTGTGATAGAGAAGTCTCAATGCTGAACACTCTACTGTCACTTCTTCTCAGCACTATTCTGTCTTATGAATCATCCTGGTGGTCACTGCCTTCCAAAAAGAGAAGCTTCTCTGGCCAAAGGTAAGAATAACATTGATATATGGGTATGCCCCCTTTAAAAAGTTCTTATAAGGCAGTTTAGTGGGCATAATATATGCATGCAGCCAGACAACCGCAGGCATTACTCCCCTAGGGATCATGACCTCCCTCACCATAGGCTTTTGACTAGGTCTTCAGCACCAGGCAGGTATTCCATCCCATGGAATGGGCCTTCAGTCCAATTAGAGAGCAATTGGTTTCCCCCATAACAGACATGCCACTATTGTACCAGTTGGCACATTTGGCCTGGCTGACCAATCATAAGGCTTGCAAAGTCCACTGCTATTCACCACCATTGATGCCTTCTCTCTCACATAGGGCTGCAAGCAGCTGTAGCTTTTTCTAGCTTTCTGTCAGAGGTTTCCAGTTCAGCTCCAGCTTGACTTCTCTGTGACCTGCAGCCAAAGCATGTGTGGTCTTCAGCAATTGCGTCTCACCATCTTATTCTGGTGAATAACCAAGAGCCTTGCCAATGGCATATAATGTTTTGGAGGCCTTGGGAACCTCCCTGGCCAACAATTCACTGAAATGTATCCCGTCTCTGGCACTAAAATTTTTCTAGTAACAATCTATGACTTTTGGGTGTGTCATTATCCAAAGAAGTAGGCTTCCAAATGTCTTATTGTAAACCTCTTGAGTTTTGATTAACCCTCCTCCCACCCTTCCTTTACTCAATCCCTTCCCTTGACCCCACTTAGGCCATTGAACTCCAGTAATTGGTTCATCTGCTTACATACATACACACACACACACACACACACACACACACACACACACACACACATATATATATATATATATACATATTATCCTCCCCTTGAGTCTCCTCTCCCCTCCTTTCCTTACAGCCCCTTTCTAACTTCCTGGCCTCTACTATCGACTTTTACTCCAACTCACATACAAATCTAAACATCTGTAGCTAGGATCCTGCCTTTTAATCCAGCCTGAAAGTTTGTGTCTTTTGGTTAGGGCATGAGGCCACTGATGTTGAGTTATTGTTGAAATCTGTATATTTATTCTTACCATTTCTTTCTTTTGTAGTTTTTCCTATTTTTCCCTTACTTTCTCTAACTACCTATTATTTGAATATGGTTTAATTTTTTTTCCAATAATCTCATGTGTGTGCTTTTCCTTCTCTTCAATCTGAAGGATCTTTTCAAGTATTTTCTGAATAGCTGGCTTTGTAGCTATATATACTTTGAGCTGGTTTTTGTTGTAGAAAGTCCTTATTCTCCTTCAATTGTGATGGATAGCTTTGCTGAATATAGTAATCTTGGTTTACAGTTTTGTACTTTTGAACTTGGAATACAGTGCTCCAAGCCCTTCTTGCTTTCAAGGTTTGTGTTGAGTAATCTGCTGTTATCCTGATGGGCTTGCCTTTGTAGGTTACTTGATGCTTCTCTCTTACTGCTTTCAATATATTTTCATTGGTCTGTGTGTTCAGTAGCTTAATTATAATATGATGAGGAGAGGTTCTTTCCTGGTTTTGTCTATTTGGTGTTTTAAATGTTACCTGTGTCTGCATTGATATCACTTTCCCCATTTGGAGAAAAATTTCTTCTGTGTTTTGTTGAAAATACCTACTATGCCCTTAGAGTAAAATTCTTCTCCTTCTACTATACACCGAATTCTTAGGATTGATCTCTTCATGGTGTCCCTAATGTCTTGAAATTCCCATTTACACCTTCCTATTCATTTGTTTTCCTTTGTTGGACTGTTTTAGATCTGCCACCTTGTCTTCCAATTTAGATTTCTGTCCTCTCCTTTGATCCATTCTATTGGTGAGATTTTCTACAGAGTTTTATATTTGACTAATGGTGTTTCTAGTATTTCTTTAGTTTTTCTATTTCCTTACTCATATTTTGTATCAATCTCCTTATTTCATTAAGTTGGTTTCCTATCTTTAGAACTCCTTCAGGAGTTTGTTTTCTTCTTTAATTCCTTTGATTTCTTTGATCATAGTTATAATCATTCTTTCGAATTCTTTGTCAGGCATTTCATCTAAGTCTGTCTCACTGGAGGTCATTTCTGATGGACTTATAATTTTGGTGGAATTATATTGCCTTGACATTTTTGTGCTTCTTGCATTATAATGTAGAGATTTTTGCATCTTGAGTTAATTTAATGCTTGGATTTTCTAATTATTTGCTATATTCTTAGGTATGTTTATCAGAAGTTCTGCATCTTCATGGTGGGAGCCCAAGATGCCACGTGTGGCTCTTATATTACTCCAGAGTGACCACAGAGGTGACCCAAGGTGCTGTGGTTTCCTGCTATGCAAATATTCTAGTATGCTGGGTGGAGCAAAATACAGTCCTAATATCCAACTGGGCAATATATACATCTAAACAAAACCAGAAGGGATTTTATGCAAGAGTGTGGATTAAACAGGCAATCTACCACAGCCAAAGTTCCTTAATTGTGTCAATGGGTAGGCTGAGATTCCTGGCCAATAATGGGTTCCAGGTCAGACTGGGACCAAGAGAGACCCTGCCTTAAAAAAAGACAGAAGAAAAAAAAGGTCCTTTAAATCAAGAAATATCGAAAGCAACAACTTCACTGTTAAAACCCAGCTTATTTAAGAATGGCAAAGCTGACCAAAAATACATCAATCAATTGTAATATTACCAGTCCTGACATGGAAGGTGCAGTTATCACTTCCAGTGCAGGCCTATATACCTGGCTTTGAGGTAGGTATTACCGCAGTGTAAGACAGCTACCTTTTGGGGTAGATTCCATCTCACCTATTCTAAGAGTGAGGCTGGTTCCCTCCTTGTCACACTATGGGCTTGGCTAGGCAGGTTGCGTCTATGGATCTGCTCTTCAGATCAGCTGTGCTGGATGTTGTCTGGCTTCAGTTTGGCTCAGGTCCCTTGGGGTCCCTAGTTCTCCAGAGGCTCCTGATGATGGTGTTTAGAGAGGGGATGGTTGGTGCCTGAAGCTGTTGATGAGCTGCTCAACTGGTCTCCTGTGGCTTCTCCTTTCGGATCTGCCCAGTGCACCCCTGTTGTCTTCTTCATGTTTTTTGACTTTGCAATGTTGGTGTGAGTGGAGAATCTTCTCACTATTGTTCTGTATGTACCAGCTTAAGGCTCAGGCCAGGCTGATGTGTAGCTCTGCTCAGTTGACCATGGGAGCCATAATATTTTTTTAAAAATAAATCAAATCAATAAAAAAAGAGAGGGAGCTAGAGACAGCAGCTATTGTTACAGCTTTTTAATGATTAATGATTGACATCCTAGCTGGAGTACAGTGGAATCTCATAGTTGTTTTGATTTGCACTTCCATGACTAGGAATGTTAAACATTTTCTTAAATGAGAATTGGACATTTGTATTTCCTCCTCAGTGAGTTCCCTGTTGAGTTCACTGCCCCATTTTTTGAGTGAGGTGTTTGGATTTTTACTACTTAATTTTTTGAGTTCTTTGTAGAGTCTAGATATTAGGACTCTGTCCATGGTGTAGCTAGGGAAGATTATCTCCCAATTTGGTAGTGGTCTGTTGGCTTTGTGTATGGTATATTTGTCTGTACAAAAGCTTTTTAGCTTGATGAGGTCTCATTGGTTGAGGGATTATTGGATTTTCTGAGACACTGGAGTAATGTTCATAAAGTTTTCACCATTCCAATATCATGAAGAGTTCCTGCTATTTTGTCCAGGTTTTTAAAGGTTTTGGGTCTTATATTGAGGTCTTTAATCCATTTAGAGTTGAATTTTGTGCATCATGAGAAGAGTGAATCTAGTTTCATTTTTTACATCTGTTTATCCAATTTGTCCAGCACCATTCTTTGAAGATGCTATCTTATTTACTTATTTTTTTTTTGCCAGGGTATGTTGTTGGCACCTTTGTCAAAGATCAAGTATCTGTCCTTACCTGAACTAAGAATGAGTCTTCAGTTTTGTTCCATTGGTCTATCTGTCTGTTTGTATGCCAGTACCATGCTGTTTTCGCTACTGTGGCTTTGTAGTGTAACTTTAGATTGGGTATGGTGATAACTCCCAAGGTGCTTCTTTTGCTGAGGATATTTTCAAATATCTGAGGCCTTCTGCTATTATAAATGAGTTTTGGGATTATTTTTTTCTGTCTCTGCAAAGAGTTATGCTGGGAATTTTATTAGCATTGCATTGAATCTGCATTCTGCTTTTGGTAGAATTGCCATTTTCACAATATTATTTCTACCTATCCAGGAGCATAGAAGACTTTCCATCTTACCACATCCTCCTCAATTTCCTTCTTGAGGGTTATTATGTTTTCATTATATAGTTATTTCACATCATTGGTTAGTGTTATTTCAAGGTAACTTGTTTAGTTTCTATGGCTATTGAAAAATGGGACAATCTCACTGATATCTTTTTCTTAATGCTTTCATTTGCATTGCTGGAAGGCTACTGACTTGGTGTGTTAATTTTGTATCCTTCCACTTTGCTGAAGGCATTTATCACCTTTAGGAGTTTATGGTGGATTCTTTTGGATCTGCTATGTGTAGGATCATGTCATCTGCAAATAGGGATAGTCTTGTATCAGAGTCCATTCTTTGGTCATAAATTTCAGATCCATTTTGTTATTAGTGAGTACTTGTTCTGTATTAATTACTACAAATTATAGCTATTGTGACAACAGATTTAGGTGTGTATTTTTAATAGTGAAAATCAGAAAAATGAGATTTATTCAGTGTGCCCACATTGGGAAAATGAACAAGAAGTCCAGTACACTTTTTTATTATGTCCATGAAGTCCAATTTTGTGAGTTCCGTAACTCAGAACTAAATTTTGAAAGAAGTGTGCACTTTTCAACAATTTTAATCATAACATGTTGTATTAGTCAGGATTCTTTAGAGGAACTGAGCCAACAGAATGGACAAATAAATATTGTAAAAGGTATTTATTAGACTGGATTACAGAAGGCAGGGTGGGTAGTCCAACAAAGTTTATGTACAGGCTGGAGAGTCAGAAAAACCCAGGATTTGCTTTGGTTGCTCTGATGGTTAGGTTTTGTTGTCAACTTGATCTTTTTAATTATCTTGGGTAGGTCTCTCAGGATGTTTACAGGAAGGCAGCCTCTCAGTAGGGGGGCAGGATGTAAAGAAGTTCAAAGAAGCTGGAAGTAAACATCCTTTCCTGTGTGGGCAGTGCAGGAAGGAAATTCCAGAGACTCATTTATTCTGGAAGCCATTTATTCCGGGGAAGGGTTGCAAGACCCAACCCTAAGGCTATATAAAGGGGAAGAAGTTCTCTCCTTGCCCCCCCTGCCTGTTTCCTATAAATTCTCTTTTACTACAATCCATTCTGTCAACTCTGTTTCCTCTAGAGAACCCTGACTAATACAGTTGCCTCATCAGCTCCAGTCTGATAGTAAAGACCTGGAGGAATCCTGGAGAAGCACTGATCTTCGTTCTACATCAGGAGACTGACGAAGCTGGGTGACAATGTCCAGGAAGCATGGCAGCACCAGGATAGGTGCAACGTTCACCAGCAAGTACCACCCACAGCCAGGCCAAAGGCCGTGTATATATAGCCCACAACTGGAAGGGCTGTTCATTGTCCCTCTTTCCATCAGTCCTTCCTGGAAATGCCTTCACAGACCTGTGAAGAGGCAGGTCTCTTACTTGATTCCCAGCCTGATCAAGTTGACAACAGATTTTTAACTGTCACACCAGATTTTTAACAGATTATATAGTTTGACTATGAACAATCTTATTTCATACTTGAAATCCATAAAGAGTAATCCATAAAGGCTTATTTTGAGTGAATATTTTTAGTTTCTAGTGATACAAATAAATGTTGACATTTTGTGCAATTGATATAGCTTTTATCTAATTTATTATCTTTGATAATATATATTAAAATTTTAGTAACAGTTTGTTGACTTGAATTTCTTTTCAAGATACACTATGAAAAGTTGAGGCAATGGCTCAGAAGTTAAGTGTTGCTTGCAAAGCCTGTCAGTTCAGGATCAATTCCACAGTATCTATTCTTACTCTCACTTCTTTGAAAGCAGACATTGGAAGTAAAAGTGTCTATAAGAAGGGTCATCTACGCTGCTCAGGAATGTTCAGCCATGAAATGGCAGCGTTTTGTCCTTACTAGAAGAGACACTTATTCTGGGTATGAACTTTCCTGCCCAGAGTGCTTCTGCAAAAACTACCACCCATGGGCTTTCAGAGTGCTTTATCCACTCTCATGGTATTCCACACGGCATTGCTTCAGACCAAGGAACTCACTTCACAGCCAAGGAAGTACAGCAGTGATAATGAAACTCCCTGGTCCTACCATCCTGAGGCAGCTGGCTTGATAGAATGGTAGAATGACCTTTTGAAGAACCAGTTAGAGAACCAACTAGGTGGCACTAGTCTGGAGAGCTGGGAAAGGGTTCTCTAGCAGGCTGTAGATGCTCCTCTAAACCAGCATTCTATATATTGTTTTGTTTCTCCTATAGCCCAAATCCACAGGTCCAGGAATCAAGGGGTGGAAATGTGAGTGGTACCACTTACCATCACCCCAAGTGACCCATTAGCCAAATTTTTGCTCCCTAGTTTCACAATCTTATGCTCCATTAGTCTTGGTTCCAGGAGGGGAAGGAGGGCTTTTGACAGGAAGCACAAAGAGCATTCCATTGAACTGGAAGCTAAGACTCCCCCCTGGCCACTTTGGGCTCCTGATGCCCTCTGGTCAATAGGCAAAGAAAAGAGTTACAGTGTTACGAGGAGTGATTGATCCAGACTACCAGGGAGAAATTGGACTGCTCCTCCACAATAGAGGCAAGGAAGAGTATGTCTGGAGTGCAGGAGACTCTATAAGGTGCCTCTTGGTGTTACCATGTCCTGTTATCAAAGTCAACAGGAACCACAACACCCCAATCAAGGCAGTGTGAAACATGGCCCATCAGGAATGAAAGTATGGGTCACCCCTCTAGGTAAAGAACCAAGACCTGCTGAGGTGCTTGCTGAAGGTGGAGGAAATACAGAATGGGTAATAGAAGAAGGTAGTTACAAATATCAGCTAAGGCTACGTGACCAGTTACAAGAGGAGGGTTGTAATTGCCATGAGTGTTTTTGTCCTATTTCGCTAAGTGATTCTACATATGTACACCAGTACCTTTGCTTTTCCTCTTTTCTCTATTGTGTAATTAATATTAATTGAGATTATATAACTAGTTAACCATTATTGAATTTATATTAACTTATTAAAGACTAAGTACTTCCAATGGGACCTTGCCTTTTGCTTGGAGAGATTATGTATCTCCTGTTGTATGTGGGATAGTTACATCGTGTTGGGCAGAATTATGATCTTGTTACTGTCTCCATTTGGAAATTAAGTATGATGTAAGAAGATATAGCTTGATGTCAAGTTTATAAGGAGTAGACTTGTGATGGTTAAGTTTTGTTTTCAACTTGACCCATTTAGTAATCTACAGTAATCTTGGGTGGCCCTCTGAGGTTTCTTATATTAGTATTAACTAAAGGAGGAGGTCCCTCCTCCAGAGTGGGTCCTTCCCCAAGAGTAGGCAACCCTCTTTCTATGGGTGAAGGTAATCTCTCTCTTCCTTCCTCCCACCTGGCTGCTGGTGATTGTTGTGACTTACACGTGCATCCATCCTGCTCAGGTATTTTTTTTGTTGGCATTGGAACCAAGTTTCCTCTGCCTTTCAGTGTGGACTGAAGACCAGCAGCTCCCCAAGAAGCCTTCAGGCCTTCCGTGATGGATTGGGACTGCTGAGGCATCCAGCCACATGGACTGAGTGGCTACTTATCATACCTTGACTTTTGGGCCTACAGACTGCTATTGTGGGACTGCTCTGAGCTAATCCAATAAATGCCCTTTTTACTACGATTCATTCTATAAATTCTGTTCCTCTAGAGAATGCTAATACAATACTATTTATCAAAAGTTTAGTAACAGTTGGATTTCTTTGCAAGTTACACTGTAAGAGTATAACAGCTGAGATGGCCCAGCAGTTAAAAGTGCTTTCTTGCAAAGCCTGTCAGCTCGGGATCAATTCCCCAGTATTTATTCTTACTTTCTACTTTAAAGTAGACATTGGAGTTGAAGTGAAGAAATGCTGTAAGAAGGGTCATCGACCCTGCTCAGGAATGTTCAGCCACCACAAAGCCACCAAGGACCCAGAGTTCCAGCGATTCAAGCTTCAGGGGAGCTCCTCTTACAGAGGAGCTCATGGTGCCATTCATTTTTCAAGTAAGCAGAAAATAAGTGAAAGATAACGTGATTTTACTAAAGTATCCATTTTTCATATGAGAATTTCTAAAAGTTTCATGTTCTCTTTCCATCATCTCTTGGGGTGGGGCATTCTAACACCCACCCCAAATGCTATTTCATTGTTGTAAATATTTTCATTTAATTATTGTGTGGTGAAAATGTCTGCTCAGTTTTCTCGTCTAGATTGAAATAGTCATGACTAACTTACTGAGTGCTGACTAGAAACCAGGCTGCCTTCTAATCACTTACCAAAACGGTCTCATTTACACCCTAAGTTTTCTGACTGCTTACTTTGGCATCTTGCAATAATGACAAATTATCACTTCCATCAACTTTGATCCATTGTTAGCGCCTTGCTTAAGATCTTGTGTTGATTAAGTATTCTGAGGATTAAGCATGGATCAACTAGAAAGACTATGGGATTGATTAGTAATAGCTGGGAAGAGAGTGGGGAGGGTGGACGTTTGCCCACTTCACAGCTTCTAAAAAAGCACCTTTTGATTTTCTATGTCATTCCAGACTTCTCTCCCCTCTCTCTCTCTCTCTCTCTCTCTCTCTCTCTCTCTCTCTCTCTCTCTCTCTCTCTCTCTCCTGTGTCAGCAAGGCCCTAGTCACAATGAGCATGCCAGGCTTTATGTAATCTGAAGAGAGGTCTGGGGTTCAAGGTCTGGATTAAGCTTCTAGAAGCTGTGGATCCAAGAGAATCATAGGTTTTGTGAGACACCAGACCAGTCACCACTCATTCCCTGGACCTGCCTTGTGCTGATACTCATCATTAGTAACAGTTGCTCTTTGCTCTTCGAAGCACCGGGCCCTTTGCTAAGCATTATTTTGTTTGATCCTGACAACAGACTCTCAAGTAAGTAAATATTACAATTCCATTTTATAAACAAATAAAACCAGTCTCAGATAAGTGATGGCTAGTGATGGACTTGAACTCAGCCCTGCGGGATCAAAGCACAGCATATAACTGGACTCCTGGCCAGGTAGCCAATATATCGACAAGATGAGAACCACCGGGTAACTAGATAGAAATGCAAGTTTTGGGCCCTGTTGAGGCTCACAAAATTAGAATCTGCATTTTACAAATACTCTAGGTAATCCAGGCACACAGGAAAATGTAAACGCCACTCTACACCACTGTTAACCCATATTTCTCAAGCCAGCTTTGAAAAATAGGAAGTCCTGAATCACAATTTTTATCACAGCATTCCCATCAAGGATTTTTTTTTAATTCTGAAGTTTTGACCCTAAAAGATTGATCCAAAGGGCATTTCTAACAGGTTGCTTGGGAAAGTTTGGCAAAGCCAATACAATCAATACAAAATAAAACCAACAACAATTAAAGCTGCAAATGGTAAAATTTGCTATAAATGAAAATCTGCCTAAACAATCATGCAAGATCTTCAAGAAATGGTTCAGGGAAAAATATTAGACTTGGTAGAAGTAATCAACATAAAATAAAACTGTCAACAGCTAAAATTGCTCATGAGGGAAAAAAAAAGGCAAAAATGATGGAAGAATGAAGAATTCCTTAACACACACACACACACACACACACACACACACACAACAACAACAACAACAACAACAACAACAAACCAGCAAAGCTCAGTTCAGAGTATTGCATTTATTAGAAATAGTGTCCTTTAAAAGATCGCTCACAAAGGCAGAGACCAGTTTTACTAATTGATAATGTAACATGAATGACAATGTTAAATTTCAGAGGGCAGGA
>PVHP010015682.1:0-36041 GCA_004024765.1 Zapus hudsonius | reverse complement strand
GGCGGAAAGAGTGTGAGAGCCGTGGTGGGGGAGACTATCCAGAGGTACGGACAGGAGAACCTGGCTGATTACTAGTCTATCCATGGTCCCCTGTCACAAGGACTGATCCAGACGACCCATGGAGGAGGTTATCCAGTTGAGGGGGGAGGGGAGGGCAGTGGGGAATTGGGGATAACAACTCATTGTTTGCCCACTAAATGTAACTCATTATGGATAATAAAAAAAATTAATTAATTAATTAAAAAAAAAAAAGATTCTCTTGCCTTCTTCCTGTAATCAGTTTCCAGGCCAGGATACGTCCCTTTAGAAGAGGCCTTCAGTGACCTACCACCTCCTGCCAGGCCTGACTTCCCAGTTTCCACACTCTGCCCATACTCTCCTCAAAGTGCGTCTAATTATGTTGATCATATCAGAGCTCTCGCGATGAAATCATTTCTAGAAATACCCTCATACACACCCAGAAGTGATCTGGGTGGCATCTCAGTCCAGAGAAGTTGACAATGGAGATAAGCCATGCTGTCTCTGAATACCTTCAGATAGGAGTTAAATGATCAGCGGAGATACAGTAAGTGACAACTCCATAGAAAAATAGTAAGAAAAATTCTTAATTAGAAGGGAACAAAAAGCTGTGCAGGTAATGGGAGTGGGGAGCACAGTGTAATAGTTAATTTCTCTGTACTGGGACAAAATATCCAACCAGATGTAGCATTTATTTCCAGCTGATGGCTTTAGTTCTCATGGCAGGAGCAGGAAGCTAGGCATTATTACATCTCAACATCAGCAGGAAGGAGGTAGTTGAGAGAGTGAACTGTATGAGGTAAAAAGGAATTGTGACACCCCAATACCCACCCCAGAGGCCCAATTCCTCCAGCAAGGCTCCACAACTTCAACGAATGGTGCCAGCAACTGGGGATTAAGTAAGAGACTAAATCACAACCATGGGGTACATTTGACATTCAAATCCCCATCCATAATATACTGAATGGTCCATCACTGAATAATCATATAATCATGTCTATCAAAAAATGTAAAAAAACATGGCTTTAGAAGTTACAAATAAAATGTCAAGATGATTAAGTTAGCTAAATATTGTTGATTTGGGGAAGGAAAGAAAGAAAAAGAAGTTAAAGGTGACTTATTTTTTGCAGTGGTTAGAGGCCCTGATGTGCCCACTCTACCCACCTCTCTGAAATAAATAAATAAATATTTTTAAAGGTTTTCTTCCAAAGAGAATATGGTTCCCATTCCAAAAATGAGAAAAAGTGAGATTATCATCAAATTCTTACCTTTTCTTGAGCCTACTAGAGAATTGAATTCTAAAGGGTAATAAAGACCTCTCAGGAAGAGATGTGTGTCTGAACTACCCTACCTTTGGCCACCATACAAATAGGTAACATGAAGTCAGCCAAAAAAAGTTTGCAAATTTCTAAAGATGAAGTGTCACCTGCTAACTGTGAACAGCTGAAAGACTCAGGTACAAAAAGAGCCCAGAATCACTCAAAAGCTCTTCCCTTTTGGGGAATATCCTACAGAAGTGAGGTCAAGGTGGGGCCAGACACACAAATGTTCCCCAACAATGGTAGGGCAGGGTGTTTATCAGCATCTTAGGGGACACTCAAGAAGTCCCTTCAGCTTCCATGGGCCTTTCTCTCAAAGAAAAACCCTTAAGCTACTAACAAGTCAGAAGAAAATCCTGCCCCTGGATCTATTTCCGGGGCGGGAATAAGCAAAACTCATATGTCCATGGTTGGGGAAAGCTTCTATGATATGGAACCCAGGCACCTATGATGACACTAGAGGTCACCTACCACTGGGAAAGGACACAGAACTCACACTCAAGCCTTCCAGAAGCACAAGGCAATTGGGCTGCTGCAGGAAGGAGAGTCTCCCAACACCTGAACAGCTTGATCCCCGACACCCAGGCATTCAGAGTCTGCCGAAGTCTGAAGCTGCCAAGACAACAAAGAACCCACCACACACACCATGAGCCCACCACTGGGCAGTTTCCTGTGGCAGTGGGCCAGGAGCAAGAAGTGAGTACTGGCAGGCTATGATTTGAAACCACTGTTTCAGAGGGGAAGAGAAGAAAAACAAGGTGAGTTTCTATACGAAAAACACCAGGCAACTGACAACCTCCCACTTGAAATCAGCCCCTCACAGCTTCTACCTATAATGTTAGAAGCAATGAGAAATTGCCAGGCAAATCCAACTAGAAAGTAAATTCTATTAACCTTAAGACAGACTGCTTTATTCTGTTTAAATACAAGTGGGAAATCTCTAAATTGTCTTGTAGAGACAAGCCATATGGAGTCTATTTTGAAATGTTCCTCATTTTCATACCTTATTTGTTATTCTAACTCCAAAAAATGATTAAAATTTCACAAATATTATGTTTATCATTTAAGAAGAAAATTTTTTACTCAAGGATATGGTTTAACAGTTGGTGTCTATGATACAGGAAGCATATATTCTTACACTTAGTAAATATTAAAGTTTGCTCAAAGAAGAAATAAGGTAACTCATTTTCTGTAGTAGGCTGTGGTGACAGGATGGTGACTCAGTACCAATGGATGCACTGTTCCAGAAAGTTCTGAAAGGAGAATTCACTGAATTGCATCTGGTAGTTAATGGAGTCCCTGTAACTGCTGGCATCACCAACAATATTGTGGTGATGGTACTCAGAACGGCTGCCAGTGCTGAGGAGAGCCCCTTGGAAGACCCTAATAGAAACAGTACCATAAGTATTCAGGTCTCCATCAGAGAACCTGTCTATGATTTTTAATGCTGTCGATCTAAACTGTAAGCACTATGACAGAGAATGTCTCTTATTGATTGCCATTATCAATTCAGAAAGAGGGAACCTTCTTCATAAAAATAGTTTTAATAAATTTTTATCAATAAAATTAAGACTTTCAAACAAAAAAAATAGTTAACTTAGGCTAGAGAGATGCTTAGTGAATAAAATGTTTTCCATGAAAGCATGCAGACCTGAGTTTGGATCCCCAGCACTCATAAAAGCGGGACATGGTGGCAAATGTCCATAATCCCAGTGCTGGAGAAGTGGAAACAGAAGGATCTCCAGGGCCCGCTGGCTAGCCTTTCTACCAAATTGGTGAGCAAGAGACCCTGTCTCAAAAATAAGGAGGAGACAAGACCTTCATAAAAGGAGGAAAAGATGATGACATCAAAACAAAATAGAGACTAATTGAGAGGGGGAGGGGATATGATGGAGGGTGGATTTAAGAGGGGGAAGTGGGGGTGGGGATGGGACCCTGCAAAGAGGCATGGAGGATAGGGTTTTGCTGAGACCAGCAGGCTTCTGGGACTGTCTCCCTCTGTTAAGGAAGTCAAGGTGAGTCTGAGGGCCCCGATAATCTCAAGCGAATCCTGGACACTCCAGCCCCCAGGCAGGCCACAGCTGTGCCCTGAGATAAGTAGGCAATTCAAGGCCTAAACTCAGTCCAGCTGTAATAACAAACCTAAACAATAAGGTTGCATTTCCTGTGCTCTATATGTCTAGAGTCATGTAGCCCCCTCAATTTATCTATGCAAATTAGGCATCCAAAGGGTACTGGCCCCTACCAATCAACTCATGAGATGTCCACAGATCCTGCCCCTATCAATCCCCTTGCTGCCTATGCCCCTACTCTGCCTTTTCCTCTATATAAACCACTTTTATCTATACAATAAACGAGAACTATCCACTGGGCTATGCCCATCTGCCTACTGCTGTCCCGAGCTGCTGTCCACCCAGCTCCATGGATGAACTGGGATGTTAGTGTACAATGACCTCCAAAGTAATCCACAAACCAGCAGGTGGGAAGGAATTATCATGGTTTATTGTCTATAATTATAGAAGTTTCCAATAAAAAGTTTTAAAAAATAAGGTGGAAAGTAGTTGAAGTAGATACACTTCACACACACACACACACACACACACACACACACACACACACACACGAGACGATTGGATACATATTTCCATTTCATTCTCTCCTGAATTCCAACAAAAAGGAATTTTTTACTATGACATAGATTCACAAGGAAAAACACAATGATGGAGAAAACAATAACCAAAGTTTAGAAACTGCCATGTTAATAGACAGGTGGCAACTTGGTTGAACGGGGCAAACAGTAAGAAAGCAAAAGCGTGATTCTGTACACATCAGAGAGCCCAACATAGTCTGGAATTTGGTGGCAAGGGAATCCCTAGACATGGGTGTAGCCAAGGCATTTTAAGAAGCAGCTAAAGTCCTATATTATGGTTACACTAATAGAAGAGCAGTGCTCCCGCCCCAGCAAAAGTCAAGTAGACTGTCCACGAGTTCCAACAGTGTGTATCTAGACTAAGGGAGGGGAGGCTGAGATAAGGTAAGGCCACTGTCCTCCAGCAGATACATGAAATGTCCCTCCAAATCTTCATGCACTGAAAGCTAGTTTGCTGGCTGAAAATGGTTCTGGGAACTCAGGAGGTGGAGCCTAGCTGGAGGAAGTAAACCACTTCTCTCTTCTCTCTCCTCTCCTTCTTATCTCTCTCCTCCCCCTCCTCCTCCTCTTCCTTCCTTTCTCTTTCTCCCTCCCCTCCTCTTTCTCTCTCCTCAATTCTGCCATAAAGTAAATAACTTTAGCATAAGGTCTCACTGCCAGGGTGTTCTGCCTTATTAACATCTCATAATAAACAAGACCAAATATGTGGACTGAAAATGTGAGGCAAGATAAACCCTTCTCCCAAAGTTGTTGGTGTCAGGTATTTTGTGATGCAGAGTTAGACTGACCCATCTCTTCCAGACCTGAAGTGCAGTCTCACCTGTCCTAAGAAGTGGTACAGGGCTGTGACCAAAAGCACACCATCCCTCCCTCTCAGTAACTCTCCTTCCCTGCCTCAGAGCTAACTGTTGAAGCCAGAGTGGGATTCTTCCATTTGCAACCCCACAGAGAAGAGGATGGACGCTCAGCTCAACCAAAGGAAGTCAGGAACCAATGAATAATCCGCCCTTCTTCCTCAACTCAAAAAAAAAGTCCTGCCATGCAGAGTATGATCTCAGGGGAAGGGCCCAAAGCAATAGCTAGTCAGTCTCATGGAAGATCACTTAGCCCAGGCACACCCTTACACATGTCCTGCCTTCAATGTTTCGTTCATTCTTCCTCTTTCCCTCTCTCAGGCTGTTTCCTAATAAAACCATGGCCCACAAACCTCTGCTTCTATTTCTGCTTGCTATGGAACCCAAGTTAAAATAGTTGTCCCAGGAGTGACCCTCCAAAGCATTATTCACCTGGTGACAATCAATGTTCCACTGATAGCAATCAACAGTCACTAAAGTGAATAAGGCCCTCACCTGTTTTATTGCCAGCATCCTGTGCATGCATGAAAAGTACAGTTCCAGCTCTGAGAAGAACCGGATTCTATTGCACAGGAAGCCTTCGACAAAGCTGGCGAGGCTGCCTGGCAAGAACCGGGAAGCGTGGGAGCATCCTGAGGAGTTTGGACTGAGGTGAGAGGAATGTGAAGCTACATAACACAGACTTTAAAGGTCTGGAGGGACACACTCGTGAAATCCTATGCTCTGGCAAGACCAACGGAAGCTGTTCCCAGTCACTTGCTGAGGGCTCCTTGAAACTTGTCCGTAATGATGACCGGCTGTAAGAGAGATGCCAAACCCCCCTTGGCGTAACGTGGAGGAAGGTGGTCAGAGAGCTGGAAGAGCTGGAGAAGAGAGAAGGGGTTACCACAAGTGACCGAGAACTGATCCCCTGATTATGATCCCTGTGACAGAGGACACCTTCTTTATGTCAATACAGAACACACTAGTAAAACTACTGACATTTTTGAAATTTCTTTTAAATTTTCATTGCATATATCCATTACACATGATATTGTGTTACATAAGGATATATGCACACAAGTATATAATGTATGCTGACCGTCTGTCCCCGTGCCCTCAAAGCCTCCCTCTTCCCACCCCTCACTCCCACTATTGGCCCTTTGCTCTCTAGACAGTTTCACTTCAACCTGCACATCATATATGAATACATGATTTCATGTACTTATATAAAATCTAAGGACCAGCCGGGTGTGGTGGCGCACGCCTTTAATCCCAGCACTCGGGAGGCAGAGGTAGGAGGATCGCCGTGAGTTCAAGGCCACCCTGAGACGATAGAGTGAATTCCAGGTCAGCCTGGGCTAGAGCGAGACCCCCACCTCGAAAAACAAAAAAAAAAAAATCTAAGGACACATGGGAGAGAAAACAGATAACTTGTCTTTCTGAGACTGGCATAATTCACTTACTATTATTGCTTCCACTTGCATTCATTTTGCTAAAATTACATGACTATATTCTTCTTTGTGACAGGAAACAATTCCAGTGTGCATACATACCATGCAGTATTTAACCTGTCCTTTCTTGTCAGGTACCTAGACTGGGTCCATAACTTAGCTATTCTGAATAGTGCGGTGGCAAACACTGATGCAACAGTGTCTCTGTGACACATTGGTTTGGAGAGCTCCCTGGAGAGGGACACAGTGTTTAGTTTTGAGAAACTTCCATACTGATTTCCATAATGGCTGACACTGCCACCAGCAGTGGACCTCCTTGCCAGCATGTGTTGTGTTTTCTTAATGATGCCATTCTGACGGGGGAAAGATGGATTCTCAATATGATTTTAATGTGCATTTCTCTGATGGCGATGGGTGTCGGACATTTATTTTTAATGTTATTGGCCATTTGTACTTCATCTTTTGTGAAATGTTTACTTCATTTACCCATTTGTTAAATTGGGTTGTTTGATTTCTTGTTTAGATTCTCTTTAGTGGTTTGTATAATCTATACATTAATCCTCTGTTACATGTAGAGCAAGCAAAGATTTTTTCCCTCATCCCGTAGACTCTCTTCACTCGATTAACTGTTTCCTGGGCTGTGCAGAAGCTTTTAAATTACAAGAAGTCCCATAAAGACGGACAACTTTTATAGATCAGACTGGGGAACTAGAATCCCTGGAATGACACCAGTTCCAAAATGGGAAGAAAACAGATCGCAGCACTTACATCAGAGGTGAGGCAGAAATAACTACCACAGAGGGAAGCGATGTCACTGGAGTCACCTCAACCAACAGTAATCATGGCGTTGCTAAAGGTGAGATATGACCAAGCAAATGAGATTTTGCTCAAGTTGCATAATTCAGAAAGAAGTCAGAGGATACAAAGAGAAAACGAATGGTTCTTGACACAGCACCATTCAAGTTTAAAGCCTTAATTTGTTTTTAAAAGTTTCTGTTTTAAACCTTAATTAGTTCACAAATAGAGGCACAGATGAAAAGGACCACTTCTTCGGGACTTCACTCAGGAGAAGCTGGCCTTTAACCCAGAGTAGTAGAGTGCTAGGGCCTGAGTACCACCTAAAGGACCATGCAGGATTGTGGGACCAGCAGTCTAGATGTGGGGTTGGACTCCAGAAACCTAAGCTACAGTTCTGGGAAGCAAACAGGAGTAACAAAGCAAAGATCGTATAAGAAGGTGTGTCATCAGTCTCAGTAATTGATTGCTTATTTTGTGTTCTTTTTGTCCCTGTAACCCATGACTTTCCAAGGTCCCTGGCTCCCAGGGAGTGGGATTCTTTTTTTTTAATTTCAAATACTGCATTTATTATCAGTTTATACATTCTTTCACAAAGAATAAGATGATGAACCAAATTTGACTGGGACTGGCGGGATAAAGAAGAGAGAATAAGGAACAAGAACCCCATTGTATGTTGGTGGTGAACTAATGAGCTGACAATACTCCCGCACTGTGGAGGTAAGTAGGATCCCTCCAGAGCTGGTGGGGCTGATGTCCAGACAAGGGTGAAAGTGAAATAACAGCCCAAGAGGAGTGAGGTAAGTATAGACTCCTAAAGGAAGGAAGTCTTGTCACCTCAGGAGGCAAGGAACCCAGACTACTCAAGCCACTGGCCAAAAAGGTGGAGGAAATAAAAGATGAGTCATGGAGGGAGGAAGAAAAGGACGTATATGGTCTCTACTCTTGCATCAGTTGGGTCTAGAACTTGTTTTGTTAATCTCATGGCTGAAGTCATTCAGAGACATGTGCTGGCCATCATTTTCAAGAGAATTCTCTGACTAATTGGACTTTGCTTCTCTCTAGGAAAAAATGATAATAATGATATTAATTAACGATACAATAATTAATAATGGCATGATAATAATCTCTCTTAGAACTGTTAAATTCTATTGTATGTTGCCTGGACATAAAGGGAAGACAAGGAATTCTGAGTGGTACAAGGAACAGGTGTCAATAGACACCTTTCACTCCAGCATTCCAGGTCCTCTTGGCATCAATTGTCATGCTCCAGTTCTGTGTAGGCTTGGAAGACTCGTGCAAACATAGACTGGCAGAACATCATCTTATACCTGCATCAGCATCTTTCATCTCCTGCCCTACGGATTCCAGGTTGGTGTTGTGTTAAGTGCACACAAGAAGGTGATATACACATGCGCAGAAGCATGGGAGAGTTAAGATCTCATGGGACAAAGTTACGAGTTAGGAACAGATGGATCAATTCTTCTCACTTTGTTCCTAGAGATATAAGAAATTTTTATGGAGCTTTTGGAAGTTCAGTCCCATAGATGAAGCCATCAGTCAAGTTTGGTAGTGTCCATCACAAGAACACACATGTGGCTCTCCTCTCCCTGAGTCACCCTCCTGGTCCTTCACTCTGACTCACTGGAAGTAACAGTGGCACAGTGCAGCTGCGAAGGTTATATTGGGGGGTGGGTGGCACAGTGCATCATCAAATGCTATATTGGGGGGCGAGCAATGGATCGTATCTAGGTTGATAAACGTACTTAAAACATGGGGGCATTACATGAAATGTAACTGATTTGTGGCACACCCACATTTTTCTACCAAGCAAGTGAACTCTTAGCCAAGATAGGCCATTCTTTAAAGGAGACTAAAAGACAAAATGATAAACAGATGAATTTATCTAAAGGATACAATATTAATTACTTATGATCTTAATACCAGATCCTGAAGAACCTTAAAGCAAATATTGACACAGCTGAAAGAAATAGGCAAATCCACAATCACATCTGGTGACTCAGAAGTCTGGTAACAGCATTCCAGAAGTAAACAAGTCACAATGAATACAGAAGGTTAACAACAGTGTCAGATAACTTGAGTAAACAGACATCTATAAAACTTCCCAAGACTGCAGAGTAGGTATTTTTTTCATGCGCACATAAAACATTAATCAAAACAGAACATATTCTGGGCTACAAAACAAGCTTCAAATTTAAAATAGTTCAAGTCACATAATATCTATTTTCAAAATACAATGGAATTGCATTAAAAATATCAGAATGATATTTTCAAAACCTCCAAAAACACACATTAAAGTAAAATTCATAGACCAAAGAAGTCACAAGAGAAACTTTAAAATGTTTTCATTCAAGTTAAAATTAATAGACTCTGAATTTGTGGGAGTAGTTAGAACAGTAATCACAGGGAAAATAATAACATTAAACATATACATTAGAGGAACATAAAGTTTGAAAAATCAGTAACTAAAAATAGCTAAAGGTGCTTGCTTGCTTGCAAAGCCTGAGGCCTGGGTTCAATTACCCTCCAAAACCCAAGGAAAGCCAGATGCACAAAGTGACACATGCATCTGGAGTTTGTTTGCCATGGTAATAACCCAGGCACACCCGTGCTCTCTTCTTCACAAATATATATAGTAAAATTTAGTAACTTAAAAACAAAATAGAAAAAAAAACAATCACCTAAAATTTGTACCGTAAGAAATTTGAAAAAGAAGACCAAATTACAAAAAAGAATTTTAGAAAGAAAGAAAAAGAAGAGAGGAACGAACTACTGAAGGCTAAAGCCGAGGTCACTAAAACACAAAGCAGGGAAGAATAAACCAAAAGGTCATTACTGACTGATTGAACCAATAGGACGAATAAACCTCTAATCATACTGGTGGTAAAAAGAGAAGACAAGGTAACAGCAAGAGACACAATCTTCAGATGCTGCAGACATTAAAGGAACAGGGGGAGGTTACGTCAACAATATGCCCATCATAAGGAATTTTTAAATTCCTTAAAAGACAAAAGCTACCAAAACTCATTCAAGAAAATACAGGTTACTTAAATTGCTTCTGACTATTAAGTTAATTTGGCTGAGGGTGAATTTTACCCTCCCACAAAAAAAAGCTTAGGTGCTAATGAGTTCACTGATAAATTCAACAAAATATTTAAAGAAGAAATAGAATCGTTACTACACAAACTTTTTCAAAAAAAAATAAGGGGGCATTTTTTATTTATTTCATGAAGTTAGTAATACCATATATGAAGACAAAGACATTGGGGGGAAAATTGTTTTAATAAAGCTATGGTACTTAACATAGTATACTATTATCAAAATATAGATGTATTGGTAAGTCCAAAAATTGACCCATAAATGTATAGCCAATTGGTAACTGAAATGGAAGTCAAATAATTCAATAAGGAAAATACAATCTTTTCAACAAATTATTCTTATACATGAGCCAAATAAATGAATCTAGACTCTTACCTCATGCCTTATTTAAAAATTAGCTGTAAGTAGAACATAGACCTAAATGAAAAAGTTAAAATTACAATTTCTGGAAGAAAACAGAAGCAATCTCAGTAGCCTGAAATGTGTATATTTGTTAACCTACACTGATCACACTCTCCAATGGAGATTGTGCTTGTATATTTCAGGATGCAGATGGGGCCCATCTAACCCTACTAACTGACCGCAGGCCAATACCTGAGATTCTGGCAAGAGAGGAGCCACCACAGTCATAACGTGGAGGATCCATATGGAATCCCGCAGAGAAGGACGGGAGGAACGAGGGACCCACAGCCACAGACATTCAATCTACACAGGATAAGCCAGTGAGACAGAAACCAACGATCTTCGACACAAAGACCCCTAAACTCACAACCTTAAAGCAGCCTTAATACTCACCCACCACGACTCAGGGAACTATGCGGAAGAGGGGGTGGAAAGATTGTGAGAGCCATGATGGGGGAGATTATCCAGAGGCATGGCCAGGAGAACCTGGCTGAATACTAGGCTATCCAGGGTCCCCTGCCATAAGGACTGAGCCAGATGGCCCACGGAGAAGGATATCCAGCTGATTGGGGATGGGGAGGGGGGGCATTGAGGAATTGGGGATAACAACTCATTGTTTGCCTGTTGTTTTAAGCCAAGCTTTGCGACACTACAGTTACACAGCAACAAACAACTAATATACTAGGTTGTGGGGTTTAAGAGAGGTGAAAGGAGAGAAGCAGAATGGAGAACTGGGAAATTCCATGATGTTCTAACAGTATTTCCTACATCTAAACACTAACTCTCATCAACTGTAAAACACAAATCATCAACAGTCAGAGGAAAGCAGCTTATTTCAGCTCTTCTTTGGCTTAGAGTCCAAAAAAAAAAAAGGAACTTATACTTAAGTAGCTTACTTCAAGGCAGGCCATATGGAAGCCAGAACAAACCTTGTAAAATAACTGCCATGTAAACTGTCCACCTCCTGTGATTTATGTGAGTGACATGCTCAGTTCTGCTTTTCAATAAGGGCACACATTTTAGAACTGTCCCTGGTTCACAGAAATACAAGCAAAGCCCATTTTAACTTATTTTCATATTTATTCACTGGTTCTTCGAGAGAGGGTCATACTACACAGCCCTGTCTGGCCTCAAACTCATGATCCTCCTGTCTCATTTTTCCAGAGTTCTGGAATTCCAGATGTGTGCCAACCAGCCCAAGCCTAAAAGCAAAGCCTTCTAATCATCTGCATCGACCACCTCTCTGGGAGGAAAAGGAATACAATGGAAGAGAGCCTATGATACTTTTTTTCCCTGCAAGTCCAGAGAGAAGTGTGTTCAATTATATAGCAATAATGTTTCTGCTGGGAAGGCAGGAAAGTCCGTATTCTCTAGGATCCTTTAAAAACCATTTACCAGTACCATTAGATCTCCTCACCCTGTCCTCAATAGTTACTCCTTCTGCAGGGCACAGGGCAGCAGGGGCCCACACAGTTCTTTCCGTTTTCTGTGAATAGAACCTACAAGTATTGAAAGGAACTAAAAAGACAGCCAAGGCAAATCTCCACCCACCCAAGTTGTGGTTTCTTCCTTTGTATATCTTGAGAATAAATATAAATAAGTATAGCAGGGAAGGGCAATTCATGTGGTCTACTGTCTCCTGTATTTTCACAGTTTCTGAGAGTATCTGTGTTGTACATTGTTTCTTTTTGGTGACTTGGCCCTATAAATTAGATCACTAAGGAAGCAATCAGAAAGCAGGATGCATTCTCTGAGCATGATGCAATATTTAGTGTTCCTGTTGCTGACCAAGACAGTCATCATAAAAGAAATCATTTCAGGAGGTAAAATTTAGCACATAAAATCAGATAAAAGAGCAAACTTTTATAATTGTTTTAAAATTGTTAAACAATTATAAAATTTTATATAAATATTTTATATTTGTCTTATTTTAAATATTTGTCAATATTTTATATAAATATTTTAAATTTGTCTTAACATAAAAATGCATATATATAAAATCTTCATATGTATGTATCATATAGAAGCTCCTTTAGCAGTCACAGAATACAAAAAAGTGATTTCACACAATTTGACCAGAAATTAAAATGATAGCCAAAATAAATGTTTAAATACTTAACAAAAAGTCTGCCTTCAGAGAATTTGGATGAAGCATGTATTTGCAGAGGTCAGGAAGGAGGTATTGCATGACGGGCAGACAGTTGAAGAAGGCAACTCATCTTTAACTGTTACATAAGGTTAAAACTATCCATTCTGTTCTTTCTGCAAATATCATTTTTAAAAAATTCACTTATCTGGAAAATGAGACCATTCACAATATAAATAAACAAAACAAGCAAACAAGTATCAAAACAACTGGGGGGCTAGAGAGATGGCTCAGCGGTTAAAGGCGCTTGCTTGCAAAGCCTGATAGTCCCGTTCAATTAACCAGATAACCATGAAAAGCCAGTAACCATGTAAAGCCAGATGGCATATGCATGTGGTGTTTGTTTACAGTGGCAGGAGGCCCTGGCATGCCCATAGTCTCTCTCTCTCTCTCTCTCTCTCTCTCTCTCTCTCTCTCTCTCTCTCTCTCTCTCTCTCTCTAATAAAGAAATCAATAAAAATATTTTTAGAAACAATCTAGGAGCTTAAAGATATTGATAATTTTATAATAATTTAAGAAAAAGAAGTCTTTTAAGGATTAGCCCATCATTATTTAAATAGTGCAAAATCCTGAAAAGCTCAAATCAAAAATGCTCCAAAGTTAGAAACTTTCTGAGCACCAATTTGACATTCAAGAAGTCTCCAATTTACAGCATTTCAGATTTTGGATTTTTTTTTTTATTAGGATTGTTCGGCTAGTAGCCTCTATAAATATTTTCAAATTTGAAACCCTCAAAATCTAAAATACTTCAGGTGTCAGGCTTTAGGAAAGGGGATCCTTAACCTGTATTGGTGAGCACATATGTGTCAGAATGAGTAACCCAAGGGTGAGTGGGAGCAGCTGAGTATAAATGTGAAGTGAGTTTCCTCTGGGGAGGCCATGGGGCAGGAAAGAGGGGGCTGGGCAGAAATCGCCAGGCTCCTTCCCACAGTCCTGATGGATTACCTGTATGGATGATATGAAGGTCTGGGGGCTTCCTTCCTCCTCATGAAGCCCCCAGCACCTGCAGCACAGGTGAAATGAACACAGACAATAGTTCTGGGTCTTAAGAACATGACCCATGAACTTCAAGCCAGCCCCCAGAAAGTACTGTGATCTTTGGCCTTCCTGCAGAGCCCACCTCTCCACTCAATGAAGAACAGCGACAAGCAGCTGCCACAGAAGGAAGGGCAGCCACACAGAGGCAGAAACCTGCCAGGTGATGCCATGTGCTTACCTGCTCCTGCAGCCGAATGTTTTCCCACACCCTGCTGCACACCAGGCACTCAAATGCATCGATGTAGTTGTCCCGGGTGATGTCCTGCACGCCCCATCTCCGTTCCCTGAGAGTGGTCAGAAGGCGAGGGTTGGAGATCTCACCCTTCCGTTTCCATGCCGTGTAGGCCTCGTACAATCGGTCATCACGATCCAGTTGTCTGATGAAACTTGCCAGCTCTTTGGGATGAGCAAATTCTGACACAAGAATAGCACTTCTGTTGCTGGGGAGCCAGTCTGCGATGCTGGGAGATCCATAGTACACAGGGACCACCCCAAGTTTCAATGGTCTCCAGAACTTCTCCGTGATGTAGTCATCACAGACTGCGTTTTCAAAGGCCAGGATGAACTTGTATTGGGCAATGATCCTGTAGAATCCGTCAGCATCCATGGCGACTGGACTTCTCAGCTTCCCAGGGAGATCTCTGTTTCGTAAACACTCACCATAGGAATCGACTTCAATGTAAGTCATCAGCTCACGTACATAGCTGTCCCTATCTGATGGTGGGTCACAGTCGGACTGGACATACACCAGTGGAGCGAGTCTTTTTCTTAGGTTGTTTTTGGATTTCAAAGGAACTAGGTATCTCAGTGACTTCAAGACTTCCACACTTTCCAAGTACTGGGTAGTAAGTGGCAAATGGGAATGCCTGCTAAATGTGGCCGTGTGGTTGAACAGGGTGACAACTGGCTTATGGAAGAGCTTATAATTGTTCTTGGGAGACTCCTCGTGAAGAAGGGCCCAGTCGTGATGGGCTTTCCGAGGCAGCGGCAGGCTGTCCACGTTAAAGTCAGTGCCTAGGAAGGGACAGTTAAATATAAATTACTATATCCAAAAGAAGTTTGTTATCTCCATGTGATATCAGAGCACAGACGAGCTGAGGGTGCATTTAAGAAGCAAGGTTTGGTGCCCCTGCCCATCACAGGCCTTGAACCCCCAAACTGCTCAAGAAGTGAGTCACCAAGTACAGAGATCATCTTTCTCACTCCATCAGAAAGGAAATGGGAGGGCTTGGCCAGGTTTGAAAGAAGGAATTACCCTGACCCCAATGCCTTCTACAGGTGACTTTTATCCCAAAGGTGTTGTGTGCAGGATAGCAGGACAAATACAGACATGAAAATAGACAGTCCCTTGACTGGTGCAACCTGACTCCATAGTCACTACTGAGACCCCACTGAAGAGGCCCTTGGGGGTGGGAGGAGGAGACAGAAGGGAAGAACCCAATGGGAATATGACCAACTTGCGATATGTTCATATATTCAAGTTCCCAGTGATTTTTTTATTTAAAAAACACTGCTTTAAAACAATGGGCTGCAGGGAACCAAGAGAGGAACACTTGTGCAATGGAGGAGCCAAAGCCTGGGGGAGGCAGTCAACAGCTTTTAATTTGGCCAAGTAACCCACTCAGTGACAGGGAGCCCTTGACTGGAATTGGGAACTCAGGGCAAAATACATTGGGAACCAAAATCTTGGGGCCCCAAAGAGAAATTCACTTTACAAGTGATTTACAAAGAGGCTACTTACAATAGAATCTAGCCAATTGAGAAATGTGTTTCTCAGTTAACCTATACTGATCTCACTCTCTGATAAAAATTCGATTTGTATTTTTCAGAAGAGAGAGTGGTGGTCTTTCCAACTCTACCAACGAGCCATAGACTTATAGCTGACATCCTGGCAAGAGATGAGCCACTCCAGATCTACCATGGAAGGTCCACATGGAACCCCATAAAGAATGGTGGGATAAGCAACAGACCTATAACCACAGTCAATCAGTCAACCCAGGATAAGTCAGCGAAACAGACACCAATGATTTTCAACATGACCTAAAGAAGTACAGAGACCCCACCTAAGACCTCAACAATAAAGTAGCCTTCATACTCACCTACCATGACTCAGGGAACTGAGCAGACGAGGGGGCGGAAAGATTGTAAGAGCCATGGTGGAGGAGAGCTCCCAGAGATAGCACCCCCCTCAGTAACAACATACAAAGGGGGTGGAACCGGGTTGACTCCTAAACTATCCATAACCCCCTACCCCATGGACTGACCCAGTTTGCCCAATGAGGAAGATACCCAGTGGAATGCGGACAGTGAGGAGGCAAATAGGGGTACCATCATAAGATTTGCTCATACAATGTATCTAATTATGGATAATAAAGACATCAATAATAAAAACTAGGTAATTAACAGCTTTTAATTTGGCCAAGTAATCCACTCAGTGACAAGGAGACCTTGACTGGAATTGGGACTCAGGGCAAAATACATTGGGAACCAAAACCTTGGGCCCCCAAAGAGAAATTCACTTTACAAGTGAATTACAAAGAGGCTACTCACAATATAATCTAGCCAATTTAGAAATGTGTGTCTCATTTAACCTATATTGATCTCGATCTCTGATGGAGATTCTTTCTGTATTTTTCAGAAGGCAGCGAAAGAGCTACAGCTCTTCCAACCCTACCAACAAGCCACAGGCCGATAGATGACATCCTGGCAAGAGATGAGCCACCCCAGACCTACCGTGGAGGATCCATGTGGAACCCCACAGAGAGTGGTGGGATTAGCAAGAGACCTATAACCACAGCCAATCAGTCAACCCAGGATAAGCCAGCGAGACAGACACCAATGATCTTCAACATAACCTAAAGCAGAAGTACAGAGACCACTAAGACCTCAGCAATAAAGCAGCCTTAATACTCACCCACCACGACTCAGGGAACTGAGCAGAAGAGGGGACGGAAAGATTGTAAGAGCCATGGTGGGGGAGAACTGCCAGAGACATGGCCCCCCTCAGTAACAACATACAAAGTGGGGTGGAACCGGGCTGACTCCTAGGCTATCCATAACCCCCTACCCCATGGACTGATCCAGACTGCCCACAGAGGAGGCTATCCAGCTGATAGGGGACAGGGAAGAGGGAAATCAGGAAACTAGGGACACCAACGCATTATTTGCTCATCCAGCGTATGTAAATATAGATAATAAAGATATAATTTATAAAAAAAATAAAAATAAAAAAGCAATGGGCTGTGGAGATGGCTCAGAGATCAAAGACACTACTTGCAAAGCCTGTGTGTCTGGGTTCAGTTCCCCAGTACCCATGTAAAGCCAGGTGCCCAATGGGGTGCATGCATCTCGAGTTCAATTAAAGTGGCTAAAGGTCCTGGAGTGTTCATACTCTCTCTCTCTCTCTCTCTCTCTCTCTCTCTCTCTCTCTCTCTCTCTCTCTCTCTCTCTCTCTCTCTCCTTGCAAATAAATAAATAAGAATACTTTTTTAAGAAAAGCAAGAGAAAGGAGGCTAAAACTCAAGAGCACTGGGGTGGCAGATTGATTGATTGAGAAAATAGGAGTAGGGAAGTTCTGCAAAAGTAGCCAGGAGGAATACACAGGATAGATTTTTTTTTAATCCAAAATGACCGACTTGAACAAAGTGCAGGTAATCAATCTTAGTCGAAATGGTAGACAAGAGGATTTTGAAGACAAAAAGCGCTGATAATAGCACAGACCACTGTGAGACAGACATGAGTTAACAACACATTAAGAAATAAAGAGTCATAACAGGATTATAATTGGAAGTGACTCTAGCTTCCATAGGATTAATTGGAAAGCCTTTGAAACATGATAATGTATAGACAGGAAAGATGCATGTGGTTAGCAGTTGCTTCCTGACTCTGTAGAGATGAACTCAGGAAGAACTGAAGAATTAAGACAATATCGCAATATAGAATTTCTGAACAATTCTGGCAATGAGGATTCTATAGACACTGATTTAAGTTTTCAAAAATAAGTTAAGGAAATAGCAAAAACCAACCAAACCAAAAAAAAAAATTCCTCCATCTTCTACCACCCATGGGGGGATTAAAATACAAGAAATAAATAGCAGAATGAAGCTTATTCTTTATAGGCTCATAAAAATTAATTATTTAATGCCAGTACACATTCTTTAAAATAAAGATAAACACTCTGGTGCCAATCAATCAGTGAGAAATCAGTTAATCAACAAAAGCTTTCAAACAATCGAAGACCACACAGGACACACAGAGACTTCTGGGAAAGCTCCTCTGTCGTGATAATGGACTTGTAGTCTCAACGGCCAGCAAGGCATGATACACATGTGAAAATGGACCTGTATATGTTCAGTTGACCTTTAGCATCAAGAAGATTCTTGGAGTCTAAGGACATGGCTCAGCACTTAAGGCACTGTCGTAGTCGGCCACATGCTGCTGGGATGAATCTTCAAACCAGGCACAATTTGGAAGAGGAAAGTATTTATTAAAACCATAGATTGAGGGGAAGTTCCATAACAGTGAAAGAGGCTGGCCGTCTTTCACAGGTCCAAGCAGAGAGAGAAACCCATCACCTACACAACACACAGAATAGGAAACAGGCAGGAGGGCAAGGAGAATTCTTTTACCTTTATATAGCCCTAGGGTGGGGTCTTGCAATTCTATCCCAAACTTAATAGCTTCCTAAGTCTCTGAAATTTCCTTCCTGCACTGCCCACACAGGAAAGGATGTTTACTTCTAGCTCCTTTGAGCTTCCTTACATCCTGCCCCCTACTGAGAGGCTGCCTTCCTGTGAACATCCTCAGAGACCCACCCAAGATAATGAAAAAGATCAAGTTGACAACAAAACCTAACCATCACAGGCACTTACTTGCAAAACCTGGTAGCCAGGGTTCAACTCCCCAGCTACACATGTAAAGCCAGACAAAAAAAGGTAGCTCAAGCATCCGGTGTTATGCACACAAATAAAAAATAAATACATAAGAAGATTCTCATTCACACACATAATGCACCAGACACAGGACATGGATAGAGCTCTATTCCACCAAACTGAAAAATCTAAAAGAAATGGATAAATTTCTCAATTCATATGACATGTCCAAGGTAAACCAAGATGAAATAAGTAAATTAAATAGATCTATAATAAGCAATGAAATTTAGCAGTAATTTAAAATACTCTAACAAAAAAAGTCCAGGTCCAGATGTGTTCGTGGAAGAACTCTATCAGACATTTAGAGATTATCTGATATCACTTCTTTTTTGTTATTTCATAAAATTTGAAAGGAGGCAAAGCCCCCTAGCCCTCTAACAAGCCAGTATTACACTAGCAGCAGAGTTAGATAAAAACAAAACAAAAAAAGAAAACTAGTTTCTCTTTCTCTCCCTCTCTCTCTTTCTCTCTCTCTTATCTCTCTCTGTATTTCTCCACTTGCAAATAAATATTGTTTAAAAAAGAAAGCTATACAACAGTATTGCTGAACAGAGATGCAAAAATTCTCAACAAAATACTTGAAAAATGAATTTAAGAGCGCATCAAAACCATTATCCACTTCAATCACATAGGTTTAGTTCTAGGATGCAGGGATGGTACATAATACATAAATAATAGACATAATATAGCATATAAGAAATTCAACGACAGAAATCGCATAATCATCTCAATAGACACAGAAAGGTCTTTAACAAAAATCCAATAGTCTTTCTTGATTATATATATATATATATATATATATATATATATATATATATATTGGAGGCTAGGGATGGAGGGATCATATCCCAACATAATAAAGACTATATATAACAACCATATACTCAGCATCATACTAAATGGAGAAAAATTTGAAGCATTTCTATTATTAAGATTTGGAACAAGACAAGGGTGTCCATTCTCTCTACTGCTATTAAATACAGTACTTGAGGTATTAGCCAACCTATCCTTAATTGCTGGAGATATGATTTCATGTTTAAGAGAGCCCAAAGAACCTGCCAGAAAACTCCTAGAGCTGATAAACATTTCCTGCAAAGTGGCAGAATATAAAATCAACACACAAAAATCAGTAACCTGGTTATATACCAGTCACAAACTTACTGAGAAAGAAATCAAAGTAATAGGGACATTGACAATCACCACAAAAAAAAATTAAAGACCTTGAAATATCCCTAGCAAGCCGGGCATGGTGGCACATGCCTTTAATCCCAGCACTCGGGAAGCAGAGGTAGGAGGATCACCATGAGTTCAAGGCCGCCCTGAGACTACATAGTGAATTCCAGGTCAGCCTGGGCTAGAGTGAAACCCTACCTCAAAAAAACAAAAAAAAAAGTATGATATTGGCTTTTTTAAAAAGACATAAGAGCTGGAGAGATGGCTCGGTGGTTAAGACACTTGTCTGCAAAGTCTAAGGACCTGAGTTTGATTCCCCAGTACCCACGTAAAGCCAAATGCACAAGGTGGCACATGTGTCTGAAGTTCATTTGCAATAGCTGGAGGCCCTGGCACACCCATTCTCACTCTTTTCTGTCTCTCTCCCATAAATAATTAAGTAAATAATAAGATTTTTTTAAAAAGACACATAGATCAATGTAATAGAATTGAAAATCTATGAAGCTACCACTACCCGATTTTTGGCAAAGAGACCAAAAACACAGACTGGAAAGAGACAGCATTATCAACACAAAGTTCAGGGGAAACTGGGTACCTTCATGTAGAAGAATAAAGACATCTCCACATGCACAAAACCCAGCTCTATCTAAATGTATCAAAGACCCCAGTATAAGATCTGAAATTCTAAAATAATTAAAAGAAAAAGTACAGAGAACATATAGGCATAGGGAGAAACTCTCTGACTAGAACCCCTGTATTCCAGATAATATGGCAAAGAATCAACATCTGGAACCTCATGAAACTAAAAAGCAATTGTACAGCAAAGCAACTGTCCAATGAGTCAAGAGACAGCCAACAGAATTGGAGAAAATCTTTCTCAGGTATATATCTGATAGAGGATTAATATCCAGAATATACCAAAAAAATGACCTCAAAAAACTAAGCAATAAAAAATCAAACATCCCACTCAAAGCATTGAACAGAGAGTTTTCAAAGGGAGAAACAAATGGGCAATAAATACTGTTTTAATATTTAACATCTTTATCCATTAGAGAAATGCAAGTTAAAACTACTTTGAGATTCCATCTCATTCTGGTCAGAGCAGCTATCATAAAAAAAAATCAACTTCAAGCATGTGGGTAAAGAGGAACTTTCAAATAGCAATTTCAGCCTTGATCACAGAGGCTTCTTTAGCAGTAGGCAGAGACTAATGCACAGATCTGCCAAAGTGTTGTGATTGACTATTATGTGCTCAGACCTAAAAAAAAAAAAGAGCATCTCTATCACTCCTTCCCCTCCAAGGCTCAGGGAACACTGCAGAAGAGAGTGAAAAGAATATGAGAGCGGCGGATGGGGAAGAGTGCTGTGGAGTGCTATCTTCTGGACACAACACTACCATTGGTCATGGGCTCAGAGCAGTTCATTTCCTGCACCAGACTGAGTTCATCAACATTCCCTCATGGATGGAGGGGCTCATGCAGTCCACTCCTCCCACAGGAACTTGTGGGGAGTCATGTTCTTCAGGAATGTAGCCACTGGTAAAATGCCCTTACTCCAGTAAATAACCTACCCAACCCATGCAAGCAACCCTAATTTATCTCAGTGGGTCACCTCTCTCTCTCTTTCTCTCTCTTTCTCTCTCTCGCCTCCTCTCTCTCTCTCCTTCTCCTCCTCTCTCTCTCTCCTCTTCTCTCTCTCTCTCTTTCTCTCTTTCTGCATGAAAGTAGGAAAGGACTAGCTGGTCAAAAGATTAACCACCTAGTCAAAAAAGAGGAGGGGGACAATAGAAGATAATGAGGGGTGAATATGATCAAAATTATTATATTAGTGTATAATGTCAAAATTAAAAAAGAAAGGGAGATGTAAAAGGAGGAAAGGAAGAGAGAAGGAAGGGAGGAAAAAGGAAAGGAGGAAGGGAAAAAAAAGAAGTTACTTAACTCTCTCCAACTCGAGGGCAATGCCAACTAGGACAAAAGTGGCCAGAGATCTCTAAAGCAACGGAAGTGAATTGAAGAATGGTGAAATCATAGAACGTGGCTGACGTATACTGTCCATCACTTTACATGTCATCTTCACAGTGAGGATTACATTGAATGACTTCAGATTCCAACTTTCATTTCTCCAGGTTCTTCTGTGTACTGAATATGAAGACATTTACTAATTCCTTGAAACAACAGCTGGCTGTAAGTTCTAACATGCACCATAAAGGGAACTGCAACTTGGAATACAGATGGAATTAAAATTAATGCTGGCAAGTGATGCCAGATTGCCAACTACAGAGGCTGAATGTGCAGTAAATAAGCAAGAAATGGCATAGTTTATGAGATGTGCTTGTATGCCACCCTCATCCTTGGGCACACACACGCATCTTTCACTATTCCCATACAAAACAGGGAAAACAGAATGCAACATACATTATTCACCCATGAAAGTTGGCTCTCACATACAGAGCTCAAAATCCCAGATGGGGACCAGGAGTTCAGACTAGACAATGGCAGAACAGAAGGACCACTGGCATTGCTATAATAATGGTTCTATGGTAGGGAGGGAGGAGGAATGTTGGGAGGGAGGGAGGAGGGACATTGGGAAGAAGGGAGGGAGGGAAGGGCAGAAGGGGGAGGGATGGAGGGACGGACCGAGGGATAGAGGGAGGGAGGGACCACTGACATTACTACAATATGGTTCTATGGTAGGGAGGGAGGAGGGACATTGGAAGGGTGGGAGGGAAGGGTGGAGTGGGGAGAAAGGGAGGGATGGAGGGAAGGATGGGGGACAGGATGGGGAAGGGACAGAGGGAGGGAGGGAGGGAAGGAGAAAGATAGGGAAGGAAGGAGGAAGGGAGGGAGAGAAGGAGGCAGGGAGGGAGGGAGAGGAGAGAGGAAGGGAGGTAGGGGAATACCTGAAGTAGTTCAAAATATTCTCTAGTATTAGCATGTTGACAATGTACAAATGCACTCATGGACTTGGGAAGATGGTGCACCTTAACTTGGAAGAGAAGTGCTTCCCCTCAGTGTCTGCCAAAGGTAACTTCTATTTAAGAGCAGAAACAAGATTTCCTACCATTAAGTTTTATGTCCTGTAAACATTTGGACCCATCAAAAATAACCCAGCAAGGAGAATGAAAGCTTCGGAGGGAAAGCAGTGTAGGCCAAGGGCTGCCTGACACCTTGCCGTGTAATGAGTGCCATTTTTTGCTACTTTTAAAGTCTTTTCATAGGAACTTTCTTGACATCACACAAACTCCATGAGATCATTTATTCTTTTTTTCCAGTCACCTAGAATTAACTGAAAATTTAACTTGTTGCTGGTAGCAGGAAAAAGGATCCTGTCACCTGAAGCTAAACTCCAAGCATGGTAACTACCCATGAGCATCTCGGGCAGGACATGTGACTCCCCAAATAACATTCCTCCCAATGTGTGGCGTCATAGACTCAGGCTGGAATCTTGAGTCTCCAGTGGGTGGAGCCCTACTGGGGGTGCATCTTGGAGTCCAGCCCTAAGGCGTGTGGAGATCTGTTGCAACTCTGGTTGTTTGTGCTAGAGAGCTACTATGAACCTGCTTTTTCCGCCACTGATGGTGTGTTCCCCTAGAATTTGTAAGCCTGAAACAAACCCTTTTCCACCTATAAGCTGCTTTTGGTCTGTCCAGCAACAGGAAGCTAACTAACTGCAACACTGTCCTTAATCAACTTCCCTTTCTCTCTATTACACACGTTTATTAAGCAACACTGTCCTTAATCAACTCCCCTTTCTCTCAATTATCACACGCTATTAGGCCTGCCAATTCCACCCCTGGGCATGGAAGTTTCTCAAACTCCTTTTGCCTGTCAGTAACTCTACAGCCCCTGCCTAGCACGTGCAGGGCCAGAGGCAAGACTGCAAATAGATTCCTGCTCACCATGTGCCTAGATATTTAAAAGGTGTAAATCAATGTAACAAGCTAAATGCTTTCTCCTTCCACCTTCCTAATAGTGCACGTGCATGAACATATGCATAAAGCAGTCCACAACAAGTAATTGTGAATAGCATATATTAAAAATGAACACTATTTCTGCTGGATATGGTGGTGCAATGCCTATAGTCCTATAATCCTAGTAATTGGGAAGATGAGACAGGAGGGTCACAGGTTCAAAGCTAGCCTGGATTATATTGCAATGAAACCATCCTGAGCTATATATACAAGACCCAGTGTCAAAAAAAAAAATTTTAAGCCAGGCTTAGTGGTGTATGCCTGTAATCACCAGACTTGAGAGACTAAGGCAAGAGGACTGTAAGTTCAAGGCCAACCTGGGCTGCCTGTCTTTAGCAAGAACCTCTATACCTTTTTTTAATATTTCTTTTTTATTTGCAAGGAGAGAGAGAGAGAGAGAGAGAGAGAGAGAGAGAGAGTGAGAGTGAGAATGGGCACACCAGGGCAGTGGCACATCCAGCCACTGCAGATGAACTCCAGATATGTGGGCCACTTGAGTATTTCAGACCCAGGTCATTAGGCTTTGCAGGCAAGTGCCTTAACCACTGAGAAGTCTCCCCAGCCTGATACCTTTTATAACTTCTCTATCCTCTTCTGCTTACTAGTTGACTATAAATCCAAGCTACCTTTGCTAGATTCATAGTTGAATTCAGTTACACCACACTCTCTACCCTGCTCTAGTAGTAAAGCACAATCTTTATCTATTTTAATAAGTATCTAGTACAAAGCTTTTCTTTTACAGTCTATACCTCTGCTGTCACTTCTTGGCCAACCATCTATCGTCAGGGTGTGTAGTAGCAACCCAGTCTGCTTGTGAGGGAATAAAGCAATACAGATTCTAGAAGTGTGCTCAAGGCCTTTAGGGCAAGGATTGTGAGGGATCAGTCCCTGAATGTGGCATGCTCAGAGGAGACATGGGCTCTCTGGCCACAGTAGGCAGGGGACTTTAGATCTCTAGCCATGCATGAAGGGGCATATCTGGAAGAAGACCAGAATAGAACCTTCTGCACAAGTCTAAAGCTTCTATGTCCAAGTTTAAATTGATGACCATCCACCCCAAGTGCAGTTATTTGCAAAATTAGTAGAGTTCTTGCGTGTATTTGCGATCCTTAAATCCAGGGCACAAATTCAGACTTAAGAGCTCAAATGAACTCCATCCAACAGTGCTGGGCAGGGAGAGGATCAGGAAGGGTGACTCTTCCCTAGTGACTCCTCTGAGGTTCTCTAACTTGTCTCCACCACTGCCAGGTTTTAGCTAAGTTCTAAACTTACAGTCCACTAGCAACCAAACACGTCCACCTGAATATTCCACAGACAGGTACAAACAATTACTGTGACTAGTCATCTTCTCCCAAAACACAGGCCTTCTCTCTCACTTTCTCCATGATGCTATCACCACAGCTGACTTGAACCTCTTAGAATAACCTAGGAAGATTGGCTTTGAGAATCCCTCTTCCTTTTTCCTCTCTCTCTCTCTTGAAATGGTCTCACATGACTAGAATATTCACAATCCACGGCCCCTGACCTTAACTCCAATGCAGACTGCAGAAACATGAGCAGCTGTCACAGGGTCACCCTGTCCCAGAGATCAGAGTGGTTCAGGGTGCAATCTGGAAGGTTTGCTCCTTATGTCCATGGCAGTACACCAATTCTAAATTCCTCTGATAAAGTATTGCATACAGGGGAGATTTTGGTCTAAAAAATGAATCAATGTTTCCTATAAATTTATCACTAGAGTGAACTATCTGAAGCAGAGTCTGGGGCAGGAGAGATGGCTCAGCAGTTAAGGCCAAGCGCCTAAAGCAGAGACCTTCTTCTGGTGGAGAATACAGATACAACAACAGTGTCTTGTCACACACCTTTCTTTGGGATGTCAAACCTCAGGCTTAGTATTTCAATGGGTTTTTCTCACAGTCACAGTACTCTCATCCACACGTGGGCTTATGAAGAGCACAGTGATGTCAGGTCTCTTCAGTAACAGAAGGCTGCATTCACCCCTGCTCCTCAGGCTCTCAGGCCTCTGTGCTACCATATCTGTCCTCAAGGGAGCCAAGTCTCTGCAAACCTGCTCTCTCAGGCTCTCTGATCAACTGGCTGACAGTCTGATACCGCCAATGGGAACACTGTAGGGAGAGTGGAAAGAGGGAAGGAAGACAGAACCTCTCGTGGTGGAGCTCAGAGATGCAGCCAGCTGGCCTGACCACCTGACCACTCAGCAAAGCCTCTTCCCCAGCCCACCATTGTCCCATGTAGCATTGCTTCTGCATAATAACCCTATTCCTTCCTCCGCTCTACCAGTCCTTCAACCAAGTCCCACCGTATGAAACACTTCTCGTGAGAACAAGACGAATACAGAAGCCCATTTCCAAGTTGATAACCATGACTGTAAGTTTCTCCCCCAAGTTTTGTTGGACATTTTCTCTGGTGCCCTTACTTTTCTGATAATACTGCGTTGTTTTTCTTCATAATTCTAGCACCTTGTTACCACCATTCATAGACTTCTGTTTTCCCCTCAGAGAATCACTTTCCTTTTATTTCCCTTAGTCCATCTGGTGAGAATATAGAAAGAGAAAAATGTTTGCTTCCTTTTTAAGAAAGGAAAATATGAAATAAAAAAATGAAGTCCCCTTAAAAAAAACATCAAATTACTTAAAACCAAAAACGATTCTTTCTCCAGGTACTCTGGTGTAAACTTCTTGAAACTAAGCCCCAGGCACCTCCACAGAACAATCAGTGAAGGTCTCCAGCAGACCTACATCTGACCACGTTCTAAGTTTTTAGCACAAATTATAAATCCTCTCCGCTCTGTCTCTTGACACTTAATGTAAAAAAGAGATAAGGGCCCCTCTTGTTGCTAAAAAATTTTACATCAGAGTCTTTGGCCCATCTGAAATGAAAATCTCCAGGGACAAAAGATGTTAAAGATTATGAAACAACAGGAAAATATGGCTATTGTCAGAGACAGCAACAGTTAATAAATTATACCTACTATGAATTACCTCAGGCATAACTAAACTCAGTGACCTCTGAGTTCTTCTCATTTCCTGCCTTGGACTAAATTTTTTCACAAAGCTCAACTTCCAGTGCTTGATACACTTGTGAAAAGTGCCCACCTCCCTACTACAGCTGTCTTCACTAATCTGAGAGCAGACTCAAGCACTTCTGACAGTGCCTAAATACAAGCACAAAATCAACTGTTTCTCCCAATAATTGGGGAAAGTAAAAAATCCAGTGTTGTGGAGAATAACTAAGAAGGAGGAGGAGGAGAAAGAGGAGAAAAAGAAGAAGAGTAATGGTCTCTAGTGTAGCCTGATAAACTGCCCTCCTCCAGGAAAATAAGAGCTGAGGTGGTATGCAGGCCAAATCAGCAAAGCCAGAACTCCACCCAGAACCCTTTTTGACAATACTGTCTGACTTTGGGAGTATCCCCAAGAGGCATGTTACTAAACGACCCTCCTAATCCTTGGTCACCTACCTGCAGACAGCTGTTCCCAGCCATTCTGAGAAACCATGTTTTTCCTGGGTCCTACCATTTGGAAAACACTGAACTGGCAATTAGAATTTCAAAGAGGAATAAAACGTGCCCCAATAATCTTATAATGAATGGGACTGTTAAGTCATCAGCTGAAATTCAAAGTATAGTAAAAACAAAGTATAGTAAAAACATAGGGAACTCACAACGGAAGAAATACAAATGGCTAATACTTCAGAAAATGTTCAACATCCTTAATCATTAGGGAAATGCAAATTCAAACAACTATGAGATTGCACCTTACTCCATCCAGGATGCCAATCATTAAAAAATTTTAAATGACAATAAATATTGGTGAGGATATAAGGAAAGAAGAACCCTTGTTCACTGCTGGTGGAAATGAAAACTTGTAGAACCACTATGGAAATCAATATGGAGACTCTTGAAAAAGATGAAAACAGAGCTACCAACTGACCCAGCCATTCCTCTACTGGGCATCTACCCCCTATAGATTCCTGTCTTCAATACAGAAACATTTGCTCAACCGTGTTCATTGTTGTTCAAGTCATAATAGCTAAGAATTTGAATCAACCCAGATGCCCAACACTAGACGAATGTATATCAAAGTTGTGATACATATTCACTATGGAATTCTACTCAGCAGTAAGGGAAAATGGCATAATGAAATTTGCAGGAAAATGGATGGACTTGGAAGAGATCATACTCAGTGAACTCACACAAGCATATAAAGACAAATGCCACATATTCTCCCTCATCTCTGGTTCCTAACAAGAAATCACTTATTACCCACATTGAGCTTTTGATCAGAGAGACTGACGAGGTCCTGAAAACAAGACAGGCTTCTGTCAAAGCACTGATTACCTACCCAAGGTAAAAGACGCTGTTGCTGAAGACACCACAGGCTGCCAACCCGCAACATGAAGAGTCCCAGCTGGAACCTGAAAGGGAACCAGTTCCCAGATGACTAGCCTCAGAGTGCTAGAAAACACTACATGAGCTGCTAGGGGAAATTGGCCAACAATGTTGGGAGAAAGCAGGGGACACTGCTATACAACAGCATCCAGCATGACAAGATGTAGACATCTGTGCAACAGTGGCACTCAACCTAGGTGGGTAATCAAGGGTTCTCTGAGTGGCTAAGAGATCTGCTCAGTGGCAAGGAACCCTTTGCTGGAACCGGGATCCAAACCAAACTCCTATGGAGACCAAGAATCTGGATTCCAAGAGGAAGCTTCCACTAACCATGGGCCTAAAGAGAGGCTACACCCATTATAATTTAGCCACATTAACAGTGCCTATCCCATTTAATCTATGCTGATCTCACTCTCCAGTGGAGAATCTGTTTTTATTTTTCAGAAGGCAGTGAGAACTGAGGACAACCTAATTCTACCAAGAAGATGAGAACTGATACCTGACTCCCTGGCAAGAGATGAAGCACCCATAGCACATCAGCTAGGGCCCAGGTGAAACCACAGAGGAGAGATGAGCAAGAGTGCTGCTCTCACATTGAGCAGGTCAACCTGCACCAGGACAATGAAGACAAGACACCAAGGATACACAAAACATTCCAAAGAAGAATTCCAGAAGCTCCTGAGAGCTCAACACTACAGTAGACTTAAACTCACCCACCATGGCTCAGAGAATTTTGCAGAAGATGGGGCAGAAAGATTGTAAAGTGTCATGGTTGGGGAATACCCAGAGACATTGCCCCACCCACAACTCATAGCCCTCAATCCTATGGTGCATACCAACAATCCCACTGGGGAGGGCCCTCAGGAATGGGGGCAGGGAGGAGGGAAATGGTGGCACCCACACATGACTTTTTCATACAAAGTTTGTACTTAATAATTTAAAAAAAAAAGAAATTCTTAAAGGGGGCTATAGTGGCCAACTCGTCCAGACTTGACTGTTGGTATTGCTATGACATGGAGCAGTCCCCAGTACATCTCTGGTGCTAACCAGCCGGACACGCCTCCATCTGCTGCCTGGGATCGGCCCCCCCCCAGGCGTACTCTCCCACAGGCGCACTGGGGAACAGAAGAGGCCCTGGGAAAACTCCAGCCAGACCCATTCCAGTTCCTTTTTCTTTTTTTATTAAAACAACATTCTGGCGCCCAACATGGGCTGCTGAGGCTACCAAAGCCACTGATCCCCTCAGAACGCAGAGCAACCGACCTCCAGAACCACAGCCGACCTCCAAAACCACAGGCAACCTCCAGCCCAGCAAACAAAAGGACACGTGAGTCACACTGACCCAAGCCTTTTCTTCTCTTTCACTTCTCTCTATCAATACAGGTCCGGACGTCTCTAGGGTCCAGCCTCTGCGAGGCAAATCTTTTCCTTTGTTTCTTTCAAACCAGCCTGATGAGGCCCCCAGCCTCCGCATGAGGCGAATCTATTCTTCCTCCCTCTGCTTCAGAGACTAAACTAACTCCTCCTCCTACAGGAGTTCATTGACTTTCTTTCTCAAGCAGCCTCTACTTTAGAGGTTCAAATTGGCCACCTGGCCCCCAGCCTCCGCATGAGGCGAATCTTTTTTCTTTCTCAACCAGCCTCTATTTCAGAGATTCACAGGCCCAAGGCCCCCAGCCTCCACACAAGGCAAATCTTGTCATTTAAACAGCCTCTCTCAGAGGTTAACATAGCTCCTCCTTTCAACAGGAGCCCGGCAATTTTCTTCATCATACCCTCTGCTCCAGAGGTTAAAATAACCCTTCCTCCTGCAGGGGCCTATCGATTTTCCTGTTCTCTCTTTCCTCTCTCAAGCTAAACTAATGCTACTACAAACTCTAAACCTTCCTATCCCATCTCTTAACTCACATCCTTAAGCATAAAATAATAATTAAGCCTACATTGACTACTATATTATAATTTCTGCTTGTCTACAAAAACAAAGGGGGGATATACTCCCAGAGAATGCTCTACTTATAAATCTATCAAAGACCAGGTTGCCCAATGGTTTTGCTCATTCTCAGAAAATTCTGCCAAAAGTTAACTTTCAAATTCATTTTCCTTCTTTCTCACAGCTGCCCAAGGTGAACTGTTAATGTATGCCAACTGCTTTATCCATACAAGTCAGACTTTACTCCTCAGTGGGGCCTTGCCTTCTCTCTGCGGATCTCCACCAAATGCCTCAAACTGCTACTTTTACAATTTCCTTCCAGTCCCTTGCTGACTGCTGTTACTATTAACATCACTCTTAAAAATTTTTTTCTCAATAACAAACTATTTTTCCACCCAGGCTCTTCAAAATACTGCCCTTTAGCCAAGGATGGGCATCTCCTTTGTTTTAATTCCAGGCCCACTGATGCCAGGTGCCTCTCCAACGTTTCTCTCACAGAAACCACCTGCATCACATCAGGGCCACAGCATTGCTATGACACGAAGGACATTCCAATCCCTATGTGAATTCCTTCAGCACCTATTTACCACTGTCTAGCTATAATTAGTCCAACAGATATAAGCAGCCTTCCAGCTCAGCCCGAGCCTTCAGAGAATTTTCATCCTTCCTGATTGATATGTTGTGATACAACTCTCCTGCAAAGCCTTGCGAGTTCCAGGAGCTGCACGCTGCACTCACCTGGTCCCACCACCACCCAGGAGACCTCACCCAGGCCCAGCTTGGATCACTCCAGAGACGACTCCTTGCTGACTCCAATAGAACTATATACCCCATCACTGCTAAATATGGGACATGACTTGGGGGGAAATATTATTTTTCATTCCAATAAGTGTTATATGTTCTCTATTCCCCCCACCCCTTGGTTCCCTATTCCTTTGACCTGTCTGCCTCTCCCCACTCCTTTAACTCCCTGTTTGCCATAGGGACCCCTTAACTCATGTCCAGCCTCCTACATATTTTTGCCACTGCTCTATATTTAAAAGAAAAAGGGGAAATGTTGGTATTGCTTAAGGAGGGCACGGAGGACAAAGGGTTAAGAGGGTATTGAATGAGGTCAGAAACCCCGGTGGCTAAACCTGGTAGGCATTTCCCTATCTCCATCCTCAACTCTGAGACTCCCAGCCCCCCAAAAAGCATTCCACATAGACCCAGGTTCGCACCCCAGCTGTGCCTAGAAGGTGGCAGTTTCTCTACCCCCACCATCTGATACGTGTCCAAGCTCACGTCCACATGCAAAGCAGGTATTCACAGGTTGCTGATTTCTGCCAATCTCCATTGTCCATTTCTTTCCCTCCCTCCTCTTCAATTTCTATTTAACCCAAGGTGCTGCTACAATAAAATGAGATTGTTTTTTCTTATCATGGGACTTCTTGCCATGGATGCTTTTTCTCCCAGGTCTTTGCCCATGACTGCACTGTAACACATGGAGAACCATGTTTCCCCTAGGAAGCCATGCTTCTCGAGCTGAACACGCACAGAGCTATAACACTTCCGTGGGCTCTCAGGAGCACAGACATGTCTCCATGGGTGCCCAGACCATTGGACCGTCTGCGGCCATCAGACCCACCTTGCCACCGCGGTCACCTCCATGCCACCAATATGGAGTGGGCTTGCGCCCCGGTGCCAGCTTCAGGAGCCGCACATAGAGCTGTGACACGGAGCTGTCCCCAGAGCATCCTCGGTACATCTCCGGTGCTAGCTGGCTAGACATGCCTCCACCAGGTGCCTGAGATCGGTGCCCTGCGTGCCTCTTCCCAGCCCCCCCCCCCCCCGTGCTCTCCCATAGGCGCACCGGGGAACAGAAGCGGCCCTGGGAAAACTCCAGCCAGACCCATTCCAGTTCCTTTTTCTCTTTTTATTAAAATAACACTTGACTAGTACATATGTGTTTTCCCCATGAAAAATCTTATCTCCAAGGGCCTTTCTGGGCTCTGGGCAATTTAAGATGGTTAGTGATGTCCAAGGCCACACTTATATTTTAAAAAATGTTTAATCCAAGACCCTTTCATAGCCTTAGCATGGGCAGAAAAGAGATGCAGGCATGTAACTGTGCTCAGCCAAGTCTTATTCCTTGTCATAAAAGTTTGCAAGCAGGCTGAAAGTCTGAATTTCGTCCCTTGATTGGAAAACAGAAGAATTTCAAGAACATGCTCTGCAAGAAAATAGAAAAGGCTGCACAATCCAATGTACATGGAGTCTGTAAACTGGCAAAGTGAACCTACAGTAACAGAAATCGGATCAGTGGTGGCCTCGGATGATGTCAGTAAGTGACAAGGCTTTGCAGAGGGCCAAGAGGGAACTTTCTGGAGTAAGGAAAATGATCTCTACCTTGTTTAGAAAAGTGAGTACAAGATCCATTTGTCTAAACTCACCAACTGCAGATTTATAATGTGTGCATTCACTGAGCATAAACTCCTCTTTAAAGAGTCAGTTTTAACAAAGTGATACCTGCCTGCTCACACAAGTTTACTGAAGCCATTACTCACAACAAAGACACAGAATCAGTCTAGGTGTTTACTAACAGGCAACTGGATGAAGAAAATATAATACACATACACGATGAAGTAGGAGTCAGCCATAAAGAATGAAATTCTGGGCTGGAGAGAGGGCTCATCTGTGATGGTACTTGCCTGCAGAGCTTAATGATATAAGTTCAATTCCCTAGTACCCACGTAAAGCCAGATGCATGTGTCTGGAGTTCGTTTATAATGGCTGGAGGCCCTGGTGTGCCCATTCTCATTCTCTCTCTCTTTCTCTCTCTCTCTCTTTTTCTCTCTCTCTCTCCTCTCTCTCTTTACAAATAAATAAAATTAATTTCTAAAAAAAGCTAGAAGAAAGGATTTTGAATGATTTCAATGTAAATACATGGGGAGCACAAAAACAGGCACGTTTAATCTGACTTATAATTAAGTTGATTTAAATAACATGATTGTAACATACATGTGTATACAATGCACACATGCATTGACATATGTCACTGATGTGCTCGATCTGTGTGTGCATGTGCTCATGTGTGTGTGTGTGTGTGTGTGTGTTTGAGCAAAGTTATCTCTCACTATGTATCCATGGCTGATCCTCCTGGCTCCGCTCCCATGTGCTCTTACAGTCATGCACCACCACACCTGGCTCAACATTTATGTTTCTATGTATCAGGTAACAAGTAATTTTCGAGAAAGAAGAATTGAAAATGGGTGTGGCTGAGGCAAGAAGATCATGAATTTGCAGCTAGCCTGGGCTATAAAGTGAGGCCTTATAGCAAAACAAAGCTTTCAAAAGACAAGTAAGATCTATCCAAAGAGTCACAAGGAAATGGAAAATGGTCACTTAGGGGTGCCTCCAAGTGGGGTTCCCCAGTTAAGAGGTTTGGGCAATCAAAAGCTATAGTTATTTTCAACTAGACATTTATAGCGTATTACTTTACTCCCTTATCTAAAATCTACTTAACCTCCAATCAGAATACATGCTGTCCTTCAACACAGGAAACTCAAGACTCACATCCTCCCATGGGAAGCAGTGCAGATCTCTGCAGCAGCATGGACAGAGACCATCCTAGTGTCAGACCTGATCGTTTCAAACCCTGTGGAGTGGCCTTGGTTCAGGAGGGCTTTTCGGATCTGACCTGAATACCTTATTTACTCGCTAGAAGTCAGGCTGAGGGTTGACTAGCTTCCAGGTACAGCCATAGACAGACTCCCAGAACAGAAGGACATACATACCAAGAGGGGACCAGAGGATTTAAACAGATGTCCTTCCTGCACCAAATGACCCTTCCAAAGAAAAACAGCCTTTGGATATTTGAGTTTTGGGGTGTTAATTGCCCCAGCCAAGGAAGCCCTCACTTTAGGACCCCTGCTTTTCGCATGACTCCTGCATGGCCCAGAGGACGGGTAAGCACTGCACATAGTAGGCATGTGTGTCTGGCACGTGTGCTGGCACTGATGGAATTTGTCTGTTCCTGTCGTGCTCTGAGAGAGCACTTCTGATACAGGGGAGGAGGTGCTGCCACTGGCGACATTGGGGGGGGGGACGACAGGAACACAGCCAAACATTAAATGGCCCAAGGAGATCCTTCAATGAACTTGCACCAAAACTCTCTCAAGTGAGAAGGCCAGAAGCCTCTCACTTGATCCATGTCTGGCAAGGGAGAAGGCTCGTGGGCCTTTGGATGTGTGCATGCACATGCGTTTGCACGGGCCAAGTCTGCCGGGTGCTGCATTGCACCGGTACAGCCAAACGTCTTCCCAGCATTATTATTTCCCACTTGGGAAATGGAAAGTTGTTGGACCAACTCTCCCATATAACAAAGTATAGTACATAGCACAGATCCAGGCCCAGTAAAACCTCACAGCCAAGTCGGTCCTTTGCAACCTGAGAGGTGGGCTGGCACAGCAGAGTCCCAACCCAGCACTGTCTGCCCAGGCCAGAGCCGACAGGCAAGTGCCTGTTCCCCATGACCACCCCTAACGGCCTCTGCACAAGCCCTTTCCTACCATATTGCTGCTCCCCTCTGCCTAGTAAGAACAGATGACAGCCGCTGGGTATTGTGGTCTGGGCCATTTAGATGCCAAACTGTGAAAATAAATCCTCCCCCAGTAACTTTTAGTTAGCCTTCAGGAAAATAATGGCACCATGGAGATATCATTGAGTTTGCATAAAAGGAATTAGAGAATTAGAACTGTGAGTGACGTTATGAGAAAAGCGCTGCATTTGTTGATGCAAGGTAGGAAAATTAAGTTAGAATAACCCAAGATCAGGAAGAACGGGTGAGGCGGGGAGACCCTGGAGCAACTTTTATCTACAGCACAGCTAGAACCGGGCCAAAATGAACCATGGAGTCATATTTTTACATTTTATTAACCTGTTCCCCCAGAAGATACCAGTGAAGATAGTGTTTCAACTTCATGGAGTTGCTCTCTCTCTCTCTTTCTCTTTCAAAAAAAAAAAAAAAGTCTACTAAATAAGGAAATAAAAGTTGGACATGGCTGCATACACCTGTAATTCCAAAATAATTCTACGCTTTTGACATTGATTTTTAATTTAAAACAGCCATTATATCAAACAAAGAGAGAATGAGCTAGAACACCATCTTAGGACAAGCTCTAAGTAAAGCATTAGTAACAGTAAGTTTCACCACCAAGCCCTGGCAGGGGCTGAAATGCAGGTGCCCTCCATGATGCTCACTCAGCCGTGGGGCACTGAGCCCCCAGTGAGCATCGAGGCTCCAGTGATCTCATCACAGACTGGACAGAAATCTCCCCAGGTACAACTTGCCAGCATCACAAACCATCTGACAGGCAACAGATGAACACCGATTAAGTGAGCCCATCCTGACTGAATGAATAACTTTTATCTTCAGGCTAAAGCAATAAAATCTTCCATATCCATGACACTCAGCACCTCTGAAATCAACCATTGCTGAGTTCATTTTGTGAACCAGGCATCAACATATCTTCAAAGACATTAATACAAAACCAAAGAAAACCAAAGTGACGCATTGAAGATTAAGTCGATGATAAATACTTTTAAAAGCCTCAAAGAAGTAGGTAGGATCCCTTGCCACAAGGACTAATACAGACAGCCCACGGAGGAGGATATCCAACTGATCAGGGATGGGGAGGGGGGAATTCGGGAATTCGGGATAACAATGCATTGTTTGCCCACTAAATAATGTAACTCATTATGGACAATAAATATATATATTTTTAAAAAAGCTGACGTTCAGCAATGACTCTCAAAATCAAACTGTAATTGGATTCGTTCAATTCATGGAGAGTCATGTAGGACTCCAAGAATCAGA